>JBAJNP010010582.1:0-16186 GCA_036877545.1 Yasuhikotakia modesta
TGTGTGTGTGTGTGTGTGGCTATACTGACAGGGTTACATGTTGTCTGTTGTCTTCATCCAATACATCCAGGCAGCTGCGTAACGAGAGTCCATCCGAGCTCATAAGAAATAAAGCACAACACACTGAGGGAGCGTGTTGACTGAATGTAGTCGTTTCCACAGACAGGAAATCCTGGTGTCTGGAGACCGAATCTAAGAATGTAATGAAGGAATCACACCATATGGAGAGCGCTTGTGTGGTTTGTGATTAGTTCCACATAATTGATCATTGGTTTCAGAGGGACTTATCATCACCAGAGGGCCGTGTCATCTGCGGAGGAGTCGAGCGCCGCTGCCACACAAGCCATTGCAGAGCTCAGATAAAACAGCTATGAATAGAAGAGACTTGAGCAGCAAAATGATTCAGGGTGTTTTTGGGTGACTGGAACATACGCAGTAAAGTCAGTCTGTGTTTAAATGATTGTGTTGTGATACTCTCCCTCAGTAACAGCTTTGCTCACAGATAGTAGCAGATCAGTATGTTAGTGAAGCACAATCTATGTTCAACTCATGACAGGTTTCCAAAGAAACGATTATTTCAGTTCAAAATGTGGCACTTTTTTCTCACACCATCACATTTAAATTCAGAATTAGAAATGGAAGAACGTTTCTTTCAGAGCTGATACATCTTTCAAAACTTTTAAAAGCCATTTAATTTAGTCTGGAGACCTTTAACTCTCATCGGTTTAATAAAACGGCAGCTGTAGCTCTTAAATTCGGCTGAATGTTGAGGGGCAGAACGGACCCTTGTTGACTTAAATATAATCCTGAGTAATGCGTGATGACAGCTTATCGATCATCACACAAACAGGCTGAGATCTGTCTGGCCATAAGACAAGCTGTCATTGTGTCATCACTCAAGTGTCAGTTTGACACAGTCGTGACATTATGATCTAACACCCATCAGATGTCTTTAATAACTGAGACATGGAGAAACACACAGATACTTTTGTGAAATTAGCTGCATTTTCTAAAATGTTGTGTAGCACAGATTTGGTGTGTTCAGGTCGTATCAATCCCCACACAAATCCTCTCAACACAGAAAGTGTTCTTTTAAATATATCAGAAGACATTTGTGCAGTCATGTTAGTAAAATGTTTTAGCATCATACATATCATATGTCAACATTATTTTTAAGTTGTTAATGTAATGTTTTAAAAAGTTATCAAGTTCAAAATAACATTTTAGGTTTTTGTTACTTTAGGAAAATGTTCTTACAACCTATAACTGTTTAGCTGTGTTTGTACTAATGTTTGAATCTTTCGTACAAAATTCACGCAGATGGAAAGAATGAAACATGAGTAACATTGTTTATAATGCGTAAAACTGCTTTTGTTTGATTCTCATACAACAGTAAGTAACAGTTACAGTAGCTCTCTGATCGTGGATGACTAGTCTGAATGTTGCTTTGTTGCAGAAGTCTGTTGATTTTGTTATTGTCAAATGAACAAAAGCATGAGGTGAAATGAGATCCGGTCACACAACTACAGGAAGAACGTGACGCACGACTCAAGCGTTGAACTGATGCAGAGATAAATGGTGAGATTATGGGATGTGTGTCTGATGACGTGTCAGGATCAGATCAGAGGAGTTACAGACACCAGCAGAACAAACTTCAGGATTATTTCTGATCAAACAGGAAAAAGACACTAAGACACTTTATATTGCAATAACTTTTTACAATTCTAATATATTCCCTAACTTTCACCGCCGTGAAGAGCTCTAGATACGTTTAGTTTGTGTTTGAAGTTAATGTTAAAGGCAGCTCTGTGTGGAAAATGTCATTTCATTATTTTCTCTTTTTCATGGTCACTCAGGAACCAGGAAATACCAGATAACAATGTCAGGTTGTTTCACTAATGTTTCCATTAAACAACAAAAACATTAAAGTGGTATTTTGAATGTTCGGTTTGTTTAATGGGCGCTTTATTAACGTTAATGCTTGATTTTAAAAACATTATTCAAACCTTTTTTATATATTAATATATACTAATATCATGCTAATTTTACTGGAAGAATGTTTTTGATAACATTGAGAGAACTTTAAGAGAACGTTAACGTTCTGAGATTGTTTCCTGTTGGGGCTCTGATTGGTTGATGGCACTGGGGTAAAGTTTGCATGACTTTCATCAGTGACTCTCCTAAGTAAGAGACAGATAAATAATAATAAGTTTTCACACTTTTCTGAGTCCTCTGACGCGGTACAAACTCCAGCGTGTGGGCGCTCTGAGACGCCAGTTTGAGGAGAGTAAAGACTTACTGAGACAGTGAGAATCTCAACTTCATCACGATGACTCAGAGACTTCACGGATGATTTCAAAAGATAAACACTGATGTCTTTTCTTGTGCTAAAAACCTGCGTGGGACGTCAAGAGCGCTTTAAAAATACATAATAACAACGTAAAGCTCTTTATGGTTGTGGAAAATTAATCTTAAAGGAATAGTTTTCACCCAAATATGAGTCTAAATTATGTCTTTATTTACTCTCATGTTGTGCAATAGATTTATCCTGAGGCATGAATTCATAATAATACATAAACTGAGTTTGTGTGTTAATAAATTAAACAATAGATAGGATGAATATTTCATTCATGGAGCGCAGCATTTAAATGACACCTCCATCATTCGTTTTTATTCTGGTAAATGAGTTTCTGACACAAGAGAATTAGATTACATAATGTGCAAATTGCTCGTTTAATATCAATATGATGCGTACAGTACAGCCTTCATTAATAATGTATTGCTAATATATCATGTGTGTGTTTGTGTGTTGTGTACACAGCATTGATTTAATATGCATAAGGAAAAAATTTCATCAACAGTCAATATCCCGGAACGGCTCAGATATGATTTTCCCTTCAGATGAAAGTTTGATCACAATCACGGTTCCCCAGCTAACAATTTTAACTAATTCTAACGTTTACATAACATTAAGATACAAAAACATGTTGCAACTGAAGGTTTTGATAACTTTGCAAGAAGTTTTAGAGAACGTTAGCCAACGTTCTGAAAACATTTCCTGTTAGCTGGGTCTGCCCCTCCCAGATGAAAGATTTGTCAACACACTGCATGTTGATTTTAACACCATCACTTGCAGTAGTTTTTGTCCTTATTTAAAGCAAATAAAAATGTTGCGTCACCCTGTATTGATATTATTTACTGAGATTTCACCAAATAAATGCTAATAAAGTAACTAATAAAATAGCTAATAAAAAAACACCAAAATATTATTTTATTAGCATTAGTTTTAAACTGGTGTTATGCTACATAACTGAAGCTATACCTTAAAATGATTCTGATAAAGTTGAGCTTGTTTGATGCATAAATAATGAATAAGTATTCAGTGTGATTGTTCACCACAATGTCTCAGACGGTTGCTTTATTTTCCTGCTCTTTAATATTTGTGAGGGAATGTCTGTATTTAAACTGCCAGAGCTCTGATGTGATGATCTGCTGTGTTGAGTCA
Source organism: Yasuhikotakia modesta (assembly GCA_036877545.1). NCBI lineage: Eukaryota > Metazoa > Chordata > Actinopteri > Cypriniformes > Botiidae > Yasuhikotakia > Yasuhikotakia modesta. The sequence continues at coordinate 3,506 of JBAJNP010010582.1, forward strand.
CTCTATGCCTGTAATTGAATCTAAATTAAATTGAAGTTTGTCTCGAGGGATGCTGGAGCAGTAAGTTAGTTTGCTGTCGACGGTCTGTTGATAGGAAGCTAAACATTAGATTTTTCTTAACACTAAAAATAGGACTGCTGAATGTAAAACTGCAATCTGTAGCTTTGTTTGGTTACGAATAAAAAAAACTGAAAATAAGCGAATGCATGACAGTCTGTGTCTGTAGATGATGCAACGTTTGTAGTTTTTAGCTCTTACAGCATCATCCATGTTAGGAAAATAATTTAATGTTTCAAACAGAAATGGTGGCAGAGAGGCACAAGTTATGATTATCTTGTGTTTCATATTTAATGGTCTTTAGAAATTTCAATGTAGATTCAGCCTTTATTTAGCTATTAGTTCTTGTTAGTGATGATCTAAGAATATCACCCTTGAATCATAGCTAGTAAGATTAGCGTTTGGTTTTAACACATACCCTGTGGTGATTCTCACTCAGTCCCACATAGAATCTGCTCTCGGCTGAGCAAATAACTGCTCCTATGATGAGCCTATGAACATGCATTTGAATTAATTATACCACCTACTGAAATATACATTTCTGAATGCATTACAATCAGAGCGGCTCGCTGTTAAATTCTTAACACTCTGAGCAAGCAGCCCTAGGTTTGTCACCACACGTTTCTCTGATGTCATGCCCTGTGAGCCTTCATCACAGTAAAGGCTCTGCAGTCGTGAACATTGGTGGTCTTCATCAGTTTTGTGATGACGCAAACACCCCCAAAATCCTGTTCTGTGTTTGAACTCACCGTTGTGGAATTATGCTCAATATTTTCTCTTGGCAATTAAACCGCCATCACTCGCTTTAAATTTCACTCTCAAGAGTTTCACATCTTATTTTGGGTTTGCAATCTTCCACAGCAAGACCAAAATAATCTCACGGCCCATCACAGAAGAATCTCTCGACAGTCACAGATTCCCAGCTGTCACTTTAAATGTGAACGGTCCAAAATTTCCATTTGTATATATGGGTCAGCAGGGTTGAGTGTGTGCGGCGTGTCTGTGAATGAGCCCGTCAAGGTCAGTTCGACCCCGGTGGTTCTCACGACAGCAAGCATAATCAATTGCCCTCTGGACCTTTGTAAAACGTTGCAGAACGGGAGCAATAACTCCACTGACAAAGAAGAAACAGAAATAATGTTTCGCATATTGGCTTTGCCCCACTCGGGTACCTTTGATCAGAGAAAAAGGAGGACTTGAAAAACTAAATCAATAGTTAATTATATCAGGCATAAACATAAATACAGTTGTGTTGCTGCCTTGGCAAAGATTAGTCTTCATGAATTTTAAGAGACCTGCTTCATCTTATGTAGCCAGTGGAATTTTAAACACTCTGTATATTTGTGGACAGATAATATACTTCCGAAAAAAGAAAGTTGAACAACAAATAAATGAAGAGAAAGAGTTTAACCCAACAGGTCTATATTGTAAACCATTAGTGGAACAAATGAATCTGCCTCACTAACAGTAACACATACCTTAATGAGAAAGGCTTTAATTCAAAACTGCATGAAGAAAAGCCACAAATACAGGCTTAGAGATCAATTTTGACTTCATCATTACCATAAGTATGTTCCTGTATCCAGTATCTGTTCATCTGACCTCAAACTGTTTCACCAGGAGTTTCTGTCACATCAGAACTGACAGATGTTTTCTCCACACTCACTGACATCATCTGTTTTATCTTCATACTGATTACAACATTTGTCAATAAAGAGTTTTACACCACAAACCATCTCTGAGGTTATAAACATACACTTAAAGTATTCAAAAAATAAATACTGTACACCAACAGCACTCTGGGTAGTCCCAGCTAACAGGGAATGTTCTCAGAACATTGACTAACGCTCTGTAAAGTTCTCTCAAAGTTAAAAAAAAGTCCTTGCAGTAATGTTAGACTAATGGTTTTGTAACCAAGAAAAAATGTTAACACAGTGTCTAAAAACTGTGCAATTTGAACATCCTAGAAATTTCAAAATAAAAATTGTAATGGTTTTGTGTAATGGTTTTGTATAATTGTTTTGTGTAATGGTTTTGTGTAATGGTTTTGTGTAATTGTTTTGTGTAATGGTTTTGTGTAATGGTTTTGTGTAATGGTTTTGTGCAATGGTTTTGTGTAATGGTTTTGTGTAATGGTTTTGTGTAATGGTTTTGTGTAATGGTTTTGTGTAATGGTTTTGTGTAATGGTTTTGTGTAATGGTAATATTAGAGAAACGTTCTTGCAACCTGAAATGTTTGCAGGGGTGTGGTTGCTGCTAAACACATAAAAAGATTCATTATTTTGACAAATGAAATATTACACATAACACAACACAACTACTTGCTTTGAAAGGTTTAGACAGTGTAATTAAAAATCTGTTTCTCTTGAGATGTTTTCTGCTAAATCCCTCATGTTGCGTCCAGTAACTCACAACCACCTCATCTGAGCGCCTCGTGTCTTAAACTCTCAGACAGGAACCTTCACAGGGAGTCCAAACCTGCAGGTTTCCAGCCAATCAGAGGGGCAGAAACGTGGTGAGCTGCCCGTGAGTCACAGAGACCCCACAGAGAGACAGCAGTGAGAAACTGTGAGATCAGATGTAGCTCTGCTGGTTAATGTGTGGCTCTACATCATCATGCATCAGTCTGTCGTGTGTCATGAACTTCCTGACAATGAAACCGTGTGATGCGTGAGAGACAGATGTTAACATCATTTACCAGCAGTTAAAATGACAGAGATTTCATCACATTGACTGATTGTTGGTATGAAGGCAGGTCCATTTTATAGTACATGTTCATGTATGTATGTGTGTATATATATATATATGCATGAACAAATTAATAATTGTATGAAACAACATTGATAAGATGAATTTATGTGCTCACAAATATCCTGGTTTCTTCTCCATTTAAAACCTCAAAATCTGGCAAATTCAATAATTAGTTCTTCCTCGAGGAAGACTAAGTTTAGCAGCTGGAAAACTTGTAAACATGTTTTTGTTTCGTCTGTCTGTCTGTCTGCTACACCTTTACAGTTTGGTTCCAAACTTTTAAACTGAATTATCCAAACTTCCCCAGCTAACAAGGAACATGCTAGGAATGTTGGCTAAGTGTTTCCCAAAGTTACCAAAAATGTTCATAGATTTTTTTTAATGTTTCATATCACATATATCAAAACCTTGTTCTCAAATTGCTAGTGGAACATTTTAAAGACATTACAGAACTGATAAAAATAACATTCTTATACTCAAGCAGTAACATTACTAATGGAAACAACAGAGAAATGTTGCAACATAAACTTATTAATTGGGTTGTGGAACAATAGAGAAAAAAGTCTCTATTGCTCATGCTAAATCCATAAAGATAAGTGCTTGAGATGAGAGGAGCTTGTCAAGAAATGAATGTTCTCGCTTCTTTAATTTACACACACTGTGTCTTCAGCCATCTGCCTCATGAACTCAAGTTCACGGCTTCTGTCAACTTCAGCTCTGCTATGATTCAAACCTCCCACTGTTTCTCCTCCAGCAGCTCAGATGAAGAAAGGTGACATTACATCCAGAACCACCTTCACCGGAGTCACGCGTTCTCTTTAACTTTTATATAAACTGAACTGTATGCAGAAGTAAAAGCATTATGATAATGCTTTATAATTCTTACAGTCACACATCATATGATGTCATGCATTGTGTTTGAAAGGATCACATAACTACAGTCATTATTGTAATGCGTGTTTAAGGATGACGTATAACCTGAAGGCTTTGAATGTATTATAGTTTCTGCTTTGATCCCTTTGTAAACTCACTTGTTTGAGGAGTCTGGTGTCCTGCTGTTAACATGTAGGGGCTGAACGTGTCTCAAACGTTGTGTGAAGTGGGGCTTTACGCTCACTAATCGCCCTACATTATACAAAACATTTAAATGTGTGATTCACAGAATACCAGAACTGAAGGCTTTCTCTCTCTTAAAATCTGTTCTTAGTTCTTTAAATCTGTGTAGCTCACTGACATATTAATGGTGAGACATAACAGTTATGATGAAATGGATCACAAAAGAAAATTATTTGAGATGTGTGTGTCAGTATTTATACAGCATTAATATGATAAACCAGGCGCTGTTCTTCTGCTCTGATTTCAAACATCTCTGCAGGTTGTGTGATGGTTGCAGAAACAGGTTAAACGGTGAACAGTGTTACCCTCCCTCAGACACTGAGAGAGAGAGACTACAACGTTTTCTCATTGTGATTCACATGTGCAGGTGTTTGTAGGTGTGGATGGTAAATAATATGATGTTGTTTTTCATTTTAATTCTGGTACGACAGCCCTGAACAATTTGTTCCCTCTCATGTCATTCCAAACTTATTTCATTTCTTAAGTTTAAATAATGCTTTTTTCAGTCAATATCTGAAGCGAGGTGTTTATTTGACAAATTACACCTTTAAGAAAGTTAGGTAAGCACTGCTTTTGTGCAAAGTTTTAGTTCATGTACAAACAAAAATCTTTTTGTGATTTTTATGATTATCTTTTTATCACCAGATTATGATGAAGTTGTGTCATGCTGTTTGAATTCTCTGTGGCACTAAAATGTGTTCCTTTTACACTGTTTACAAGTACACTATATGCAATGGAACAATATATACATTGGACACTATATAAACTGGAAAACTATATACACTGAAAGATTATATACACTGAAACATTATATACATTGGACACTGTATACAATATGTACAGTCATTTTGTATACATGTGTCTGCCAAATACATGTAATGTTAATGACAATGACTTACCGTGTAAATTGAGTTAATGATGACAATGACTCCATGTTTCTAGTTGCTAAAGATGAAATCAGCACAAAATGTATCTTCTGAATGGCCTTCAGCTGCTAATGAGGTAAACTCTGAATGTATGATTCCCCGGGCTGAAAATCTGTCAGCGTCTCACACCGAGAGCGACGCATCGGCCTGACGGCTCACAAATGTCTTTCTAAATGAATGCTAATCATTTCTGATGCTGAATGTGAAGCGATTATTAACGTTTTTTAAAGTCATAAAGCAGACAGGCTTCAGGAGTGAAACATTTAACATCCATGGCAAATATTTAGGATTCCAGCCTCACACGCTGTAGACAATTTATGGCTGTTGTTATTGTTTATTTATTCATCATTTCAAATGGAAATGATAATTACGCTTTTTATGCTGCAATTAACATTTAAACACTCATTCAGCGAACACTTCAACCAAAAACAAATCCAAAATAAACCAAAGCAAAAAATCATTTAAATGTCTGTAGCCCCTGAACCCCTGTAGAGCTCTAATGATCAGTTTTTAAACAAATACATTGATTTATATAAAATAAAGATCAGATGTTTTTACAATCCATATTTCAGCTAATATTCCAGATTCTGTCACCTGAGGCTGGTAAGAATTTGTCTCCCAACTGCGAAATTTAATTAAACAGAAATCAAAAATAAACTCTTATTAAGCAGGTGCATAATAAACTGAGTTCAACTTTCATTTTACATGAAATAAAAACTTTTGTTTAAAAAAACTGAAATAAAAACTTTGCATTTTGAAACCAAATCCAATAACCAGAACATCATAAATGTTTGTTTTAGGAATATCGTGCAAAATAATTAAAGCAGCAATTCTATTTTTGGTTAAAAATCAGTTTTTGTGCAAAGACATGACAGATCAGTATTTATATTCAAATCACTTTTCCTTATTTCTCAATGGTAAATTAATAATAATGATTTATAATTTAAGCTGTGGGTCTGATTTTGTAGAAAATGTAAACAGACAGAAAAAGATCTGACTGTAGATGATGCATTTTTATAACTTGTTCTTACAGCAGTTCTTTAGAGTATAATCTTCATGTTAAAAAAATGTTAGTAAAGCACCTGCAACTATATATTTCAACCAGAGATGGCAGTAGAGAGTTGAAATGTTAAGAATCATTGACATCTTCATCTACGTATGCATTGCCTTGAAATGTGTCGCAGCTCTGTGTCGTTTAGTCAAATAACCTTTTTGCTTTTGTCAGTCGATGGCAACTGGGGTAATTAGGCCACAGTAATAATGGACAAGCTTTGAGCCCAAGAAAGATAGTGTGTTTGATGGCTCAGATCTGCAGTGTGTACTTAAACCGTGTCATTAGGGTGTTGAGTTAATTGGGATAGGTCTCAAGTTTACCGCCTCTGTGCCTCAAACGTAATTTAAGTGAGCATCAATCAATTTCTGATGAAAATAGAAATGTAGACACGTTCATTTATAACCCAGGAAAATTCTCTGATCTAAAATCAGACGGTTTTGCTTGATCAGGTCAATGTGTGACCAAACATTAAACCGGAGGTAGAAAAGACGCTTTAACTCACTGGCCACTGGTTTGGGTTGGTTAACTTTGCCACTGAATAATTCAGTTCATGCATCGGTGGACCATCCACAGTCAATGTACTGACTTTGTGTGTATGTTACACACAGAAATAGCGTCTTTGCTTAAGTTACACGCTGTATAGATTTGCCCTGTTTCTTGTTTACAGGTTGTGTTTACAAAGAGCTCTTCCATTGAAGAACTGATGGCTGGATGTTTATCAGATCACTGCCAGATTAGTATCAGATTTTTAAAAGATACTAAGAGTTTTATCTGAGGCACTTATTGAACGTTAACTAGGCATCCATTAACAGAAATTTTGCTTGTTTTCCGCATGGTTAAGTAATCAATACTTATTTTGGTCCAAACAGAAATTCGAATTGAACCCACATCGAGTTGATCACATGGTTTCTTCTTGTCTACATGAGCATTTTTTGGCCTGAATCAGCTGCTAAATACTAACAAACAGACTTTATGCTATTAAAATGTAGGTCAAATATCTGTCCCTAAGGCATCATAATATCATGTTATTTTTATTGTAGACAGACGTTCCCCTGAGGTTATTCAAAGTGCCACCAACTATTTATGTCCAGATAACATCATAACAAGTAAATATGGACCTGTTCTGAGATCAGTGGCTGCAGGACCTTGACATCTGCACACAGAAGGTGAAGCTGTGTGTGGATCTGTTGTTTACACGAGGTCATCACACTCTCCACATGTTCATTCACATCAGATCAGAAATATGAATTAAACATACAAACACAGTGACGTTACCTCAGAACTGCTCACATTTCATTTGCTAATGCAGTGCTGAATATATAATTATTAATAACTATTAATGAATAATTTTAACTAATTATCACATCATTTAACTCTTAAAGTGTTTGTGGAATCTTTGAAGAACATTTTTATAGTCAAGCTATAACAACCACTAAAAATGGACATTGTGACTGTTCCTGTAACTTTATAATTTACGTTGTGAAAACATTAGGGAAACGTTTTAAGCTTCTGAAATTGTAAGCTGTGGTGTTTTTTCTGAAGTGTAACTCAGAAGTGTTGACCTGGTGATTTCACTTATTCTCTCCTAAGACACTGAATCATGTTTGATTCTGTAGAAAACTGAAATTGTGTGAGAATAACACCGAATATGAAAATGAAACTTTTTGATTTACTTTGTTGTGATGATGGCAGTAGCTGTAAGGTCTGAGATTTGTAACCCAACATTACGTTCAGGTTTTTGCACTGAATCCAGCCTTACATTAGTCAGAACCGGACAGTTCTCCGCTACAGGCAGGATGAAAATTGGGACAGGATCCCTGTGAGATTAAAACTGAGCAGCGAGCAGATTGGTTTGCTTGTGTGGCCGTGATTCATGATGGTTCGTTCTCAAAACAAACCATCATCAGGCAAACAGAATTAAACACTAAAGAGAGATGCTTTCTGAGCTGATTATTTTACTTAATGGTCATTTTTATAAAGTCTCATAAAATGCAACTCCAAGAAAGTTTATTTCTAACATGAATATGATTCTCAGGCCTGTAAGTGGCTGTTCTGCTCGGTTTCCTAAAGCGCTGAATGAAAATTCAAATGCAGATTCTTTTAAGCTGAGCTGGGAACAAGTTTTGAGTTTAAGTTTGAAATGAAATAACAGAATTACTGCAGTAAGATTAAACTGTATTTTTTATTGGATTTAAAGGCATATACATCTTTTAATGTTTCTATTAAGTAAAAAAAGTTTATATAAAAGTTTATATAAAGTTCATATAGTTCTATATAAAGTCAACATTTATTCTGAAACATTTTTAAAACTTCCACCTAACAACATGGGAAAAGTGATAAAAACAATCCAAGAAAAATAGTCCCGCCCCTTTATTTGTTTAAATGTCTTTTTAACATTTATATCAGAATACAGAGGTACAAACTGCACTGGCCCCAATTTAAGTTGGTAAGACCTTTTGAAAAGTACCATTAAATCTGAATTAGACTATCTGTGACAGTGTTTGTGAAACGTTTGATTATGTTATAATGATGTTTAATCCCTCAGGTGCACCAGAGTTCACATCATTGTTTAAAAATGAACGAGACTGGAAGATGAAGAGAACCGAACAGGCTAACATATCATCACTAACATACAATCACTAGCATAGCATCACCAACATATCAGCAGTAACAAATCATCACTAACATATCTCCACTTACGTATCATGACTAGCGTAACATCACTTACATCATCACAGGTGTCTGAGGTTAAACACACTGACTTTATCACAACACAAACAACACAAACAGCTGACAGTTTTAGCTTTAAGTAACAAAAACATTCTAGAACCTTTTAAAATTCATTTAAGTTACATTTTTTATCTCTTGCAGAGATTTTCCTCTTACAGTCATTGACTCTACAGTCATTCCTCTTACAGTCATTGACTCTACAGTCATTCCTCTTACAGTCATTGACTCTAAGTTCCTAACATTTCCATTACATAAGAGAAACGTAAAACTGTAATTTTAACATTTATACGTTTTTAAAATGTTTTGCTAACAACTCAAACATTACAGCATTTGAACATTTACTGCATTTACTGAACTTTTCAATTAAAACGAACATTAGTAAGAACATTTACTGCAAGAACATTTCTGATAATGCTGAGAGAACATTTACAGAACATTAGCCGACGTTCTGGGAACATTCTAAGTTAGTTGGGAGGGCATCTCCATTAGAACAGAGAGCTGTTAAAATTGATGGGCAGCACTTACAGCTGTCTCCAACCATCGACCGCAAGCAGCTAAAATTACTATCAGCTGTTAGGTCACCATAAACAACGCTGAAGTTATGCTCACATCCATTGGGTCAATGCAAGTTAATTATTAGCTTCCAGGATTTCATGTCCTTTTAATCCATTCTTGAATCTACCTACTGCCTTATTTTACCTCGGAAAAGGCAAACGGCTTTGGCCTCAGACTCAGTGCAGTACCACAAATGTATTATTCATTCAGTCTTTATTGAGAACGGAGCTTTAGTGAACCATGGATAGTGTGTGTTCAGCAAAAACGCTGTACAATTTACAAACAACATGAAATATTAACTGCACAGAAAGCATCGCAAACTGTGTGTAAAACAACCTTTAGACGCGAGCCGTGACATTAGCACCGCCTCCCTGTGCGCCTAAACTTATTATAATAACAAATACAGAACATCAGCCGCAATATTACAATAAATATGCAGATTTAAACTCATGTTTTATATTTAGAAAAACACAGCTGAGACTGAACTGGTCTTTACATGCGAACAAAAATGTAAACGTGGATATAATATAAAGTAATGAGAATAATGATTCAAATATTTTAAATCACTACAGACAAAGATTTTTACTTATGTGAAAGATTGCCTGCAGTACATACAGTATTTACTGGAAAACATGGATAATATCGGATGTTTTTTCTCTCTGAACCGGCTGCTGGTAAATACTGTTCAAATGAAACATGTTGTGCAAAGATGGTTAGAAAAAACTTGCAAATAAATGTTACATGATGTAAGTGCAACAAAAATAAAGAAAACTTAAGAATAGAATCTATTGAGAAATTTGTCAGGGGAAAAATAATATTGGATGCCAATATTCTTACAAACTCTGATGCCATGTTGTCATTTTATTGCATTTTCTAACTGTAACTTTAGCAGAAATGTTTTTCTCTGTTTTGTTGTTTGTTTGTTTTTGACAAGTTTGCCCTTATGGTTAACTTCAGATTGATGGCTGTTTTGAGAAAACTTAAACAAAATCCGTGCATAATTTTTCCTGCTTATAAATGTGGGTTCAGAGGAACAAGCACATTGCATATTCATGACTAATATCTCAACACTGTCCATATCAGAGCAAAAAAACACATTCTGTTACCTTACCCCAACCTTTTCCTATTTTACATATTAGCTGTCACGACCAACAACAAGTAAAGCTAAAGAACAATAACATCCGTCTCCCGCTTCTGTTTAACACCACGATCCGTATGTTTCGCAAGCCGACCTCACAGGTGTCCGGCGGGCATCTCCGTGTCCCTGTCAGGAGGCCATGGAAGCGTGAAGAACATTCTATGAGGGTATTTAAAAATTAATACTCCATAAAAATCTACTGTATATATTCAGCTGACAGGGAACGTCAGAAAGTTGGCCAAAACGTTCTCCAAACGTTCTGTCATTGTTATCAAAAATTGTTTTTTTTTTCAGTAATGTTGGTGTTTTTTAACTATATAATATATATTTAAAAAGTTATACTTTTTGTACTGGAACGTTTAAGAAACAAACATCACAGAAAAAAATGGTTTCAAATGTTTGAATGTTCTAACATTAATACAATGTCCAGAGTACATTTAAAATAATCTTTACAAAGTTTGCTTAAAAAATAGAAATGAGGAAAACTTTTTCCAAACCTAAAGTTGTTAGCTGGGTGATGATACAGCAATGCTATCTGTGTGTGTTAGAACTTTACCAGAGTTTGTGGACGACTCCAGCACTCAGTTATGACAGATGGAGAGATACGGCAGCTGGGCATCTGTCAGGGAAATGAAAGTTCAAAGGCTGCAGTACAACATGACACGTCCTGTTTTGTGGGCTGACTGGACATGATGGAGTTCTGGGGTCACAGTATATGCCGGTGAAACAGCAGGAAACATCAGCACAACATCAGAGCATCCGACGGAAAACGTTCATCCATCTGCCGGAATTTTGAAGCAGCCGTTTCGCTAATTTATTCCTCACAAACCAGCGTTTCATTTGAAGCTGTAACTTGTTATTTATGTTTACATGCTACAGAAGATAAAACACTGTAGGATTATCCGTCAAAATAAATAAACAAACAAATCAAATCATTAAACGGTGGAAAGTTCGGAAACTTCCAACTTTGTGAAGCGATTTGTTCGCGCGACGGAAGCCTTTTAAACAGTTGTGTAAATTTGCTGTTAACACAGATTATGCGGAAGCGATAAGGCTGTGGAGATAATTAAAGAGCAGCTGTTGAATTGTAGGAGGTCCGTACGGAAGTTAATTAAAATAAAGGTAACAGAAGATCTGCACACACTACTAATGAAAACACTAAGTCCCCCTCAGTTTAATCTTCTAATTCTTAGATGTGCAGCCTTCATTTCCACATTAATAAAACGAACCGCTGTTCAGGGTGCACATGTTATTCCTGCTGCGTTCCTGCTGGAATGCTAAAAGTCGGAATTTGGATATTTTACTTTTGTGACATGTTGCAGCTGAGGGTTTGAACAAAACGTCCCTGCAAAAACAAATCTTTCAGTGGCCAAACAGACAGTGGGCAAACATGAAGATTTCAGAGGAGATATTAGACAGAGCAGATGTCCAGGACTGATGCGACAAAACTCATGTAATAATGAACGTTAGGCTGCAAAAAGTCCAGAGCTTAGCCCTCTACACAGCTAATGATCTTAGGTTGTAAAAACGTTTCTGTAATATTTGCACCCTCATAGTAATGACATTTTTAAGTCCTTGCAGAGTTTCCTTGTCTGTTAATGCCCAGAATTTGACCCAATAGCTGTAAGTTTGGCACGTTTGTTGAATGGGCAAAGTTCAAAATTTGAATTGCAAAATACTAACCTTAACTGTCCATTTGACAAAGTTGTACCTAAAAGTTTAGTCAGTGAGGAGAACGCCACAGCTTATAAAAATATAAAAATCATTTTACAATTGCAGCTGATAGAAGACATTTACAGTGTATCCGGGTATTACAGTCTGTAAGCAGTTCTTAAAAAGTTTCTCATAAATTTGCTGTGATATGCGAACAATGTTTAATGAAAGATTTACACACAAAATTAGTTCTGCTTTCATGAAAGAAACTAATAATTGTTATTAAGCTAAAATTAAATTTTGCTTGTTGTCTCAGCACACATTCTTGTGTGTGATGTTATCATGAAAAAACTGGTTGACTATTAATTTTTTAACTAAGAACAAGTAACTTTTTTATAATGAGTTGGGCAAAACTTTCCTACACTGTGGCTCTGAGATCAATAGTAATCCAGGGTTTGCTAATTGAATTGCATGGGAAATTATTGAGTGTCTGTATTTTGGCCTTAGGTTAGCTACAGGGCCAGAAAGAATATCCAGACATTTTGTCTCATGTTTATCCATTCAAAATAGTTTTGGGCTGCAGAATGTTTATTGGTTAGGTCTGATTACCTAGTTAGTTTGGGTTTTGTGTGTGTTTGGATTTATGCTTTATTTGTTACGGGAGATGCATGGATCTTTCAATCATTGTGTGTGAGTTTGTG
>JBAJNP010010583.1:0-16186 GCA_036877545.1 Yasuhikotakia modesta
TTCCAATTCATCCCAAAGGTGTTCTGCAGGGTTCAGGTCTGGGCTCTGAGCATTTTTTTCCACATCACAGTCAGTAAAGCATTTCTTTATGGATCTCACTTTGTGCAAAAGGGGTAAAATTAGGCCAGAACAAAATGGCTACACCCCATTTTACTGAAAAGTAGGTTTCATAGCTATGCAAAAATTATACTTTTATTCACACTTTAGGGGTCTGCAGTAAAAATATCAAAAAACGTCACAAAACGTACTGCAACAGCAGAATAATAAGCTATGCAAACAAAATCATAAACATGCAAAATTAATATAATTCAATATAATATTAAAATATGCGTCAATAAAGTCCTTCATGAAATCTTAAATAACCTTAAATATTTACAAAAACACTTTTATTAGAGCTACTGTCCTTCCACGAGACACAATTTACCACAAATTAGTAGCATAACTAACAGAGAAATTCAGCGCTAATCCAACATCTCCACAGAAAAGACCAGAAACACAAAAGACAAAAACAGTCATTTCTGCCCAGAGAACAAGTAGCAAAAACAATCCAAGCAATGACATGCTGACTGGAAGGTATTTTCACACAATGGACTCTTACAATGGCCAACATTTTTTCCTAGAAGCAGAAAGCAGATGGATCAGTCCGGTATGATAATCACACCAAATGTACACTGAACAGATCTGTGTTTTTAATGTATCAGGTACAGGAGTAACGAAATCTGTTCTGAGACCAGTTCCAGTGTACACACAACGGACCCCGCACCTATTAAAAATGGATTAGGCATTTAACACCAATATCATGGTGCTAAACCACAAGAATAATCTTTTCTCTCATTCCTGTCTTGTATTTCATGTGTTTATCCCATCAAAGTTGCAACTGGTGCTAAATGAGCCAATGTCAACCACACACAATGGAATTTCCACAATGTGGCTCCCATTCCAGTTACCTCAGGGGCATATTTGACAATACTGGGGCACGGGGGCAAAAAACAGCCAAGACAAGGGCGAGAGACGAGACTTGACCTCTAGTTGTGTAATTAGACTCTATAACCAGCAGTCCAGCTGAAAAAGATGCTGAGGGTGAAATTTGGCCAACGATGCATCGCCTTCTCCGGCCAAGCGGGGGGTGGGGGTTGGTTTGGTTGTATGGCGCGGTGGTCCAGCTTTCCTCTCATTAGGATTCCTAATTATGGTGACTTGTAGGAGTAGGGCGCTCTCCAAAAGCTAGTAACTGGTTATTAGAATATTATTGCAAACATGAGAGGTTGACCCTGGGCGGCTGATTGCCTGCTCATGTGGGAGGTGCAATTTGGCAGGAATGTTCAATGCGGGGGGGTTGGAACTGGTTGTTCAGTAATGAGAGCACCATGGCACATTCATAATTACCTGGAGCAGAAGAAAAGGAACCAGGGGCTCAGATTATGTCCCAAATTTGTTTTGATTTCTGTCTCCAATAAGGCGGGGAGAAATTAGCCAAAACCGTAGCCTTAATTTATCCCTTGGTTTGCTTTGGTCTTCTAAAATTGGCCACTGCCCCCCACCTGGAACAGGGGCGCAACCTGCTCCCTCAGCGGCGTACACAAAAAAGAAAAAACAAAATTCACGTTAAACTTAAATGAAACAATATGAACGAGGGATTGAAAACAATCCCTTTTCTCTGCTTTTACCCTTCTAAACTTTACCTACTGTAAACATGTATATAAACTTTTTTTGCAGACAGTAAATACATCATCATTTAAAGCCATAAATTAGTGTAAATTTAGTGTAAAAATACAGTACAGGTGCTGACGCGTGGCCTGTTGTCAGTACGCCTCACATTCATTGATCACACACAGTGCATATTTGTTATCTTGCAAATGTAAACATATGATTTTCATGTTTGTAACGGAGCCAATGAAAATGTTGGCAGAGCAGAGAAAAACCTGATTCGCTGGCCCAACCGTGTCAACAAAAGGCCTTATTAATAAATGATAGCTTTACAATCATAACATAATTACAGTCTGTGGAATCTGATCGTAACCGCCACATCGACTCGCTTCGAAACGTTCAGCGACCAACGCATGCAAAAATCACTGTTATAGCCTGCGTTTCTGTTTGCACCGCCCAGCACGCAACATACAAGCACAATGTTGAGACACACAGCACTGAGTTGCCCTGCCAAGTTTCTAAAAGCTGCACAGAGAACAGACGGACAGAGTCAAGGCTTCTAGACTCCTTTAATTTGCTGTTGTTTGTACATTTGTGGAACGTGTAAATGATGAAGAGAGCAGGTGGCCCCAGTCATCTGGTCGGCAGCTGCGTGTTTGTGACTCACTTATTGTACCTTGACCAGGCACCAGAACACGAATACATGCTTACACACACATATGGCACACAGCAGACACCGTCAGCTGGCGGCTCGAACTTCTCACTAGGGTTCAGCAACGAACCCTCTGAGAGATTTCAGTCCTCTGAGATTTCATTTGAAAAACAAAAGGGCCAAAAAAGGGGTTCTCTCCTTTTCTCTGCATTACTGGAATCTCATTCGCTCTTGTTCCCCCCGATACGTTGAGCAATTGTTTGGAACCACATCTGCCTCAAACTACTTTCAAATTTTACCCTGAAATGCCAGATTTTTATCTTTAGACACGACAATAAAAACAAACAGTGCCACAAATCGTTAGATTCTATTTTAGAAGACATTCATCTAAATTTAAAAAGGCTCATTATTCATGCACTAAACTAACCGAGAGGGAAGCTATGATGTCATATCCCCAGCTCACCTGGTTCGTCGCCAGTATCGCAATGAGAACGATTTGATATTGTTTTATTAAGTTTTCTACCCAACATTCATCATATGTAGAAGTGGGAAAGTACAAAAAGTTTTGTGGCAGAAATTTGTAAAAAACATAGATAAACGCTGAGAAAGAACAACATGTCCCGACCAATTAGACAATTTTGTGATTTTATCTGCTATTTCCAACTAGCGAATTATATTGGATCAAGCATAGAGGATTACAAGTGAATCGAGTAATTACATTTGAAGGTTTCCATTTTGATGTTGAGCTCTATCAAGGCCACAAACAGTGGAGCTGGATGCATCTCATGAGTAGATACACAATGTTAGAGGTTTTCATTAAAGGTTTCTCTGTAAAAGCTGCAATCATAAACCTTTGTCTCTCTAGCGCCATCTCTGTTTGAAATCTGAATTGCGGGGCACTTGCTCAGTTGTTTTCTCAATGTGGATTGACAAGTAGTAAATGCTAACAACTGCCGAAAGGAAAAGCGACAAACACTGTACCATCTACAGTACCTGGATATGAGATATAGAAAAATCCGGTTGAGTCACAAAGACAAACTGCAGCTTTAAATAAATCAAAATGTTACATTTAAATGTAGGATAATGCAGCTCCTTACAGTAAAGAAACAAAAACAGATCTCACTGTATCTCCTAGACAGCAATACAACTAAATTGTACATCTCTCATGTGACTCCTTAAATGTTTCTGAAGAGATCTCACCAATTTCTCAACCTGAGTTCAGATTGCAAGGCACCACAGCCCAAATGTTCTTCTAAAACTCACTGAAGATTTCTATTTATCAAAAACGATCATTTATTTATTAAAACAAATGAAGATTCATTAAACAGCATCACACAAAGCTGACTCGACTGAAACATGAATGAACTCTGGGAAGTAAGACTGCTGAACTATTCAATAACAACTTACAGAAATAACAAACAGTCCTCTGGATGTGTACAAATGGTTTAACAAGTTTTAGTTAAGAGGTTAACCTGAGCTATCTGCTTAGATTCCTGTGGTTTCCGGAGAATCTCATGATCTCATTTTCTGAAACTGTGACAGCGTTTCTCATTTTGTCATTTACTGGAAAGAAAATGTTAATAAAATGCGATATTAATCTTTCTCTAACGTCACATTTCAGGCTTGTCAAATGTGCCTTGGACAAATTTAAAGTCTCAGTGTTTATCTCCTCGGTTTCAGCCTTTTACATTGAATTGCACATAAATACGTTCACAGTTTAAATTGCAGCACATTTACCACACAAACTGAATAAACTAACATTTAAACTACAACACGCCCTAAAAAAACAAACTTTTGCCTTTGAATAAGAGGCCAGCGCAAACCACTACATGTGTGAAGCTTAAAGTATTTCATTACATGTAGGCTTCATGTTTATTCATGTTGCTATTTCTCTGTCACTTTAAATCAATCTTTTTATCTAAAGCAACTTATGCAACTTGGAGAAGTTGGGTTGCAATGTATCTTAAATGTATTTGTGTTCTTAAATGTATCTGAGTTCACTGTAGATAACATACAATGGGAAAATGTCTATATCAAAACCAGTTAGGATGGGCAAACCACTAAATATGACCTGGTGACTATATAAAGGCTATATAAAGTTCATTCATGCGAGGGGCTTTTTCTACTAAAGCAACATGAGTTAAACTCATGACTCGCACAACTTCTACAATGTAAATGACTTCAGTCATAATAAAAGTGCGACAGTTTTAATGCGCACAACGCATATTTGCGCGAATGTGCGGATCTTAAATGCCGCAATATGGCTCGCCAGTAAAACAAACAGTCTGTCGCTATAATATTATGATGGACAATCACAACAAGCAACAACATCAATATGAAACAAATGCATGAATGAATGAAATGCATGAAATGTTGCTGATACTCACCGGTTGCGCTGTTGTTTCTCCAACACAGTGAATTACTTCCTGGTGGAATATGAATAATTCATTAGGGAAACAGGTCATACAAATAACTGGGAGGATATATTGTAATATTCAGGACGAAAAGCTATAAATTGATAATCATTAAAACAATATAACCCAAAAAAACAAAGACAAACTTCTTTATAAATCCATTGAAATGTAGAGACATCTGCTTAAACCAAACAATAAAAATATATAACAGTCTTCACTTTTTGTCGTGATGGGAATTATAAATATCAATTCATATTACTTTCATCTTTAATTATATATAAGTTATAAGTTTATTTATTCAATTCAATATCAGGAGTCATAAACTGTATTTGCATGATGCGTATGTCCAGTAAAACGGTTTCACCAGTTACTAGTCAAACCAGTCACTGAGTTGAGTTGTGACAGAAATCATAACTTTATACCAGAACCTCAATGATTTGATATTTCACATCATGAGAGCAGTTCGTCTGCAGTCCCTCTCAGTAACCACATAACTGCTCACACACCGAGAAAACAATGACCTCACTGTAGTTTTCCTGTGTAATACACCAATGCTATCCATCATAAGGATAAACACACATTAATACGCCATATCACAGGGTCTGCGAAATGTTGGATGAGCGACACGGTTTGGAAGAACGAAGTTCATGAAGTTCGTGGGCCAAAAGGTGTGTTGTGCAATCTCTGGCTCTTATGTGAGAATATCTTCTTCTGTTTTTAACAGAAAGTGAAAGAGATCTGGGTTTATAATAGGTTGTTAGAACGTTCCCCCAACATTTCCATTAAGTAACCAAAAATGTTGGAAAAACTAAAAAGTCCAGTTTTTAGACATATTGACATTATTCCTTAGTAATCAGAGTGATATTCAAACATAAAGCAAGAATGTTTTAGTTCATTTTAAGAACTTTTAGAGACGTTTTAAGAACATTCCTTGTTAACTGGGTACAGATATGGCTCAAGCAATAAAAATCAAACACTCAATACAATTATAAAAACACGCTTTTCAACAATTTTTTATAATTCCACTTAGGTGATAGTATTACTATGTCAAATCTTTCTGTAACCTTTTACAAACCTACCAGTTACCATCACCGTTGAGATGATCCAGCGAACCATAAGATCTGAAACCGTCTGAGATACTCTGATGTCTTTAGAACTTCTCAACAATCTTATTGTTTCTCATTTCAGGCCTTCTGAAATCTTTTGATACCATATAATAATGTGATTAATTTACTTCTATAACAAACAGCATAGATTAAAACATAAACCTGGCATGATCTAGCAGCTAACGTGGACTTGTTATGCGTTTCATGCTCTTTCTTCCCCCACACAAGTAGTAATCTATTGCTGAAATGTTAACTCAATTTGTCAGTGTTATCTTCATGTCAACAGTTTCCCTTAAATATTTATAATAGACCCAGAGCTCTGAGAACTAGCAAGCGCAGGCTGAATCTGAGAATGTTAACATGCGGGACATTTTTTCCACAGACTCTCAGACCAGGGAAATGTGAAATGTCTCAAGCAACCTGGTAAGAAGAAAGCCTAATCCCTGAGGTGAATCCATCAACCTCGATTTCATTAATGCTTTGCCTCATGACTCATTCTAACTTTTCCTCCTCTGGTTCACTTCATTTACCTCAATTAAACTCAAGGCACAATTTGGCTTGAGGACGAGGATCTACCAGCTACAAATTGGCTATTTATAGCCATTTAAAAACGTTGTTCTTTGAAACAGGTGCCATTTTTAATTTGATGATGCCATTTTTTTAATGCCAGTTTGTTAAATATTTAAGTTTGTTGTTTGTTGTGTAAATGTTTTGTGAATGTTACAAAAGGCTATTTTTAATGTTCTAGGAACATTCAAAATGTGTAATTTTTAGACACTGTTTTAATGTTCTTACTTGGTTTTAAGAACATTGCCCAAACGTCAATGCAATTCAACAACTTAAACAATGAGAGAACTTTAGGGAACGCTAGCCTGAGAACGTTCCATATTAGCTGGGTTCTCCTGATAAAAGAACCAACGCATTCTCACAAACAACAAGGTGAAAACAAATATTAATTGAAAGATGGCACCCGGTTTGCAGACGACCCCTAAACATGAAGTATCACAACATCATGGTTAAGATGCGGTTTAAGACGTTCTCCAGCACTTAGCTGTCATATTAGCGACCTGGCGGTCAGTGTCAACAATAACACTAAGCTAGTAATCCTCTTAACGCTGGTGTGGCATTCTAATGTAGCTCTAATGCATCTCAAACGTGTCTGTTATCTGCAGAGGACTTTAAGCAGTAGCAAAAGCTACTCACAGCTTGAATTCAAAGAGGCCAGACATGTAAACACAGTAGTGCAGTTCTGCCGTCATCCTCTGACTCATCCTACAGACCTCTGACATATAAACAATTATCGGAATGTTAAGTTTATTTGATGGGACTCTATCTGTGAGTTTCTTGTTGGGGTTTGAACTCAAATCTTGTTTGTTTTAGAATTTGGCTTTAGCGTGTCGCAGGATTAAGTGTTGCTCAACCATTTTTGGAAATAGTTGTTCTCACTTTTTTCCCGCCGTGACCTTTTAGATGCAAGAAAAGACTTTCAGGATTTTTTGGGAAAGATAGATGTTCTCATAACATGCAGAAAAAATGAAGTTTTATGACTGAACTGTGAGACTCAACAAAATACCTATCATTTTATAGGTTAGCTCCACCCCTGCTAACAATTTTAGGTTGTATGAACGTTTCCCTAATGTTTCCATCAAGCAACAAAAATGTTACAATACTACTCTAAATCTTCTTTTTTAAATGATATATTAATGCCATTGGTTAGTTATAAGGATGCTATTTAAATATTTTTAAAACGTTTCACTAACAACTTAAAAATAATTTATTTGATATTTCATATATATATATAACACTCACTATGACATGAATTCTTGTTTAAAATAACATATATGCCAATGAAAAATTGTATATTGTTACATTTTATTTTTCAAAAATTGAATTATTTCTGCAAAAATTGTTGCATGCCATAAATCTCATATAATTCCTGTGGTCCACATCCAACACAAATACATGTAACTTTCTTAAATCAAATACCAGCCTATCACTAAATCTCAGCTCTTCGTTTCGTTTCCGTACCTGCACTGCTAATCCGAGCTCCCGGATTTCAGGAGAGTAAAACTGTATTACATTTCCACACGGAACGAGGGCTGGGGTTAGATAAAGGTACAGCATGAATTGACCTTATATGGTGAACACGCAGTACACGTGAGATCCAGTTCACCTTGAGGAAGAGTATAAAATGAGGAGAGGAAGGGTGGTGATTTGGAATGAAGTGAGGTAATCACTCTTGTCCATTAACTAGCTTATGATCCCTGAATATAAAATATAAAAATACGCCCGTGTGTCAATGCATGACTGATGCTGTATATCGTTTTCATCAACGTATTAATTTCCTTAAAAGCAAAGGCCTCGTTCACATATCACTTCAGTGACATTCCTGATGAACGATCCATTTGTCCGAATAACTTCCACATCGTTGCTCCGCGTGATGAGAGATGGGTTCAGTTTCAAAGGCAAACCTGGTCAGCATCTTTAACCGGTACAATAAATACAGCACATGAGCTACACGCTGTTCATGACCTGAGACACAGAGTGAAACACTAACTTCATTTCTGCAGCATACTTTATCTTTCCTTTGATATATGTCACAGTGAAAATGTGTGTTAGTTCACTCAGAATCCATTCTCTAGTTATTTCACATTTTATTGTTAACCTAACCGTGCATAAAAGAGAGACGGTGAGCCCAGGCCATACACCTGCATCTCCAGCTAACAATGTTTAAAAACATTCAACTAACATTACACCAATGTTTCTGATAACTTTGAGAGACCTTCTTTGAGAGAAAACAACGTTCTGAGAACATTCCTTGTTAGCTGGGTCCAGATTATGGATATGGTCTGTTTCTCACAGAAAGCTGTCATGCATTCAGAAGAGTTTAAATAAAGTTCACATACTTCTTACCATGTTTTTTTTTGCCATTTTGTAGTTTGACGCTGGCACTAAAAAGCTACTTTTAGAAATTTTGCTGGTGAATGATGGTTTGTAGCCTCAGTGATGTCTCTGAGGTAAAGCAAGTGTTGCTAGAACAATTAGCTTTGATTGAAAATTTGAAAGCCATTATCCATTATTTGTGTTTGATGGATTCAAACGCTGGATTGTTGGTGTGATTGATCGTGACTGGTGCTTGCATTTGTGCTCGCGTTACACATTAGAGCACATCTGATTCAGCAATTAATCAAAAGGAAATTTTAGAGCAACACAGGCTGCCATAACACTGAAACATTTAGGGAGCGAATCAAATAAAATAACAGCCTCATTCGGGCATGTGGATTTCATATAAAGCAGATCTCATTCATCAGTCATCTGCTGCGTTTAACTGCACAGGTCTGATGATTGACAACATTAAGGCTATAAACTCATAAACCAGTGAATGTCCCACAGAACTGAATCTCATTCAGTAATCTGCTAGTCTGTACGGTTCAGGAAATAGGCAGATTAGAAACATAAACATCTGCACTTTGAAAGAAATGACATTCAAATAAATTTCTGGGACAAAGTGGCGAACATAAATCTTTGGTGTATTTGGCCAATGATGTTTGATTTGACTAAGCGCCTGTTTAAATATGAACACTAAACTGTACTAATCTGTCACTCAGACTAATTATGGTAAGATCATAGGCAGCCCTCTGTCCGGTAAAAAAGCATATTTCTGTCTATCCGTGATGTTAGAATGGATTCAAATAGGAGCAATTCCAAACCACAGGCTTGCCAAAGTGTGATTTAAAAATTGGTCTCATGCACCTTGTTGGCTCCACCCACAGGCAGCACAGCTGAGGAATATCCAATTCTGTCTCCAGTCAATGTTTCAGGTTATGACCTGTAATTAATTGTTCTGGCTCTGTGTTCCTGGCATTTGGTGTGGTGCATTGTGGGAAGGGTATAAGATTCTCTCAAATATCTAAATTAGATTTACAGTGTTGTTCTAGCGGTTAGAGAGCAATTGGACTAATGAGAGAATCTCCCCCCAGTCCGAAAACCGCTTTCCTTTTCCGTTTCAGAACTGGTCGATAACTTAAAGCTGCTCATTGAAGCTGAGGCGTGTAATTTCTGTACCATTACTACAAATTTGTAAAAACGTTTGTTTGTTGAATTTGCATAACGCTGGTGGAACTGATACAAAATAAGTGCCTCAGATGCATCAGAATTCTTAAACGATATAGTACAGGCTTCACTCAAGCATAGTTTCATAACTTTTGAAGTTGTGTTTTCAAAGTTTGGTTTTTCAAAGTTGGGCAGCCAAGACAAACGTTCTAAATGCAATTCAGTCTTTAAATTCAAGAGACATTTTTGCTTGGACCATCAGAATTAAACCATCAAAGCCTGAGGCCAAAATGTAAATCTCTTTCTGACAAATTTACACACAGTTAGTGCAGGTTTTGATTGGCAAACGCATAATTGTAGCCATTTAAATTTTTCTCACTAACAGAAGATTGAGAAATTGGTGAATAAATTAGAAAAATGGGGAACAGAAATTATACTGTAGCCTGATATCTGACTTACATGACATTTTACACAAATATGGATTTTATAAATGTAGTTCTTGAAATTTAAACATCTGTTTAATTTTGGTGGTACATTAAAAATAAAATCACTCAAAACAAGTTTTAAAATGTTTTTTAATACCCTGTGGTAAAACAAATAGAAAATAAACTCCCAGCTAACAGAGAACATTCTCAGAAAATGTCAAATGGTCTTTTAATCAAACAATAACATGAATACAACAACTAGATGTTTTGAACTTTCAAAATTTACTTGAACTACATTTACTTAATGGTTTTCAAAACCATTTACTTGAATGGAAACGTTGCTGTAACATTCTTACGATCTGAAACTGTGGGCTGGATCAGGCCTGAATCATAAAAGCGGTCATGAATGGTATAATATGACTTTCAGCAGTAAATGTCTGATTAGCTGTTGTGTTGTGGTTACAATCAAACTTTGGCAACGGAGTATCATAAACAAACAAATTAAACCTCTTATGACTCCCACTGCTGTGTGTGTGTCGTGTGTTTGAGCATCTGTGTTAATTCCGTCTTGAAAGAGGTGGGATTCATTCCTTTGTGCTGTGTTCATGAACCGAAGCCTTGCATGTTGAGGGAGAGACCCAGAACCCTACGCTCTCTTCTCATGGCACGAAAGCCTTTTGTGTGTCCCCCACCTTTGAAGGAGCTCAGAAGATAACCTCCCCGCACACAAAGACGCTCGCGATGGGGGCAACACAAGCCCCGCGTGATTCCGAGTTTGCCTCTGGGCGTTTCAGCCACCCGCAAGCACAAAGGCGGATCAGCCATGATAAAAGCGCTGACAAGTGTTGTTTTTATTTTCATTTTTGCCCCGTCCCCTCACTGATTCATCCTTGACCCCTGACTCATCAAAAAACGTCCCCTTTCAATTAAAAGTGACACAAATGGATCAAATCACTCACTATAGCGGCAGTTTGAAAGGCTCTCATCAGTGAAAATTCCTGCAGCGGTGTCGCGGCGTGACCCGCATACGGGGCTCGGCTCTTTCACTGCCTGTGAACATGTTTTTCTTTTCATGGCCAGCCTCTGAAACTCATCCCTTTTTTCTGGTGTCAGTCAGATCTTTTGTTTTGGCCGGTGGTGGCTCTCTTTGACATCCCCTTGATACTCGATTCCAAAGTCTGTTACTTTAGCCCTTTGTTCCTGTCACCTTACCTTCAGCCTGGACGGGGCGTCTCACTGGAGGTCCTGTGTACAGTGTCTTTTACCTGAAATATTTAAATATCCAAAAATAAGGCCATTTAAATGCTTCTCATTTTCACACAGGTAAATGTTTATGATAGTTCTCCAGCTAACAGGGAACGTTCTCAGAACTCAGAAACGTTCTCAAATAACTTCTCAGAAGTTATTTTAAACATTTTTACAGTAACATTGCATTACGTATCATAACATTTACGTATCATAACATTAACAGTAACATTTTTGTTATGTATCATATAAATAAAAAAATTATTTGTTAGTGAAATGTTTTAAAAATGTTACAAAATTAAAATAATAATAATAAAAAATGTTCTTATAACCAAAAAAAAGTTTTTTTTTTTTACTTTTTATTACGTAATGTAAATGTTGGGGAAACATTCTCACAACCTAAACTTGCTATCCAGACTTTTATTAAAATTTTAATTAAAGACTTGAATTTTAAGAAGAATTGAAAGTTCACTTTAAATTGTTACATACTTGTTTATCAATGTTCCCTCACAGCGTTCCCTCTGGCACATCTTACCCCACCCCACTGTTTGTTGTGTGCGTTCAAAGTTATTGCCTAAAAAACAACATTGAATGGAGGTCATGTCATCTGCACGCTTTTACCCGTCAGCCCCTCGCAAACACACACCTGAATCAGAGACACAAGAAGCTGTTGCAGGCCTTTCAGATACAGGATACCTCTGGCTGATCATTCCTGTGGGATTTCGACTCCATTCCAAGGCTTCTTTTCAGGCATTTCTTCAGGGATTCTCACGGAAATCTTCTGAACTCTGTAGATAAGAGGCACCTCTCCTGACAATCCAAAGTGGCTGCCGTGTCACGGAATGAGATAAGGACTCTGGAGATGTTGCTGAGGGACAGCGTTGAGTGATGCCATTGACTGGAAAGAGCTAAACACTTCACAGCTCCTCAAACCGCAAGACTCCAGCATTACAATTGATTTCCACAATGAGCCTTTTGTTATGGAACGTCTGTTACAATTCAACTCTCGCAATGCCTGACTAACACACGTTAAATAATGCATAAAATAAAAGATTTGACAGTCATCTCTTGAGTTCTTAGGTAGTAACTGAAAGACCTTAAAGACACTTTGATGGGTCATGTTTCATAGTGTTTTTTAAAGTGCAAAACTGAGTAAAGTTAGCGTTCAAATCACTTTAAAAACTTACACAGATGTAGCTTTAAAAAGTCACTTTAGGAAGTCACAAATCTTTGAGTCACCAAAACACCAGTTTTTAAAACCAATCTGCTATCTGGAAAAAGATGCCATCTAATGATAATTTACTCTTTTCTGGAGTTTCATTCACTCAAACGAAACCAAATCCTTACCACAACTGTTTTAGGGAGTCTGGAGCTGTTTTGAGCAGCTGTGTGGATGGTTATGGCTTGTACAAAACACCTTAAACCTGGTGAGAGTTGATCTTCACTGCTGTACAGAACAGAGACATCAAGAGGAGCGTGTGAAGTTGTCTTCACGGATTACCTTGTGTGTTTTCTAGAGAGAATGCAAGCTTATTGCTTTTGACGTCTGAGGAAAAAAACGTTTTTTGAAGAACATGGATGAGTGAGTTTCTTCTGTCAACACAGACATGGATTGTATCCTGGACAGTCTATCTGCTGTATTACATAGAAGATTTGAAGCTCTGCTTCCATGTTTTTCATCTGAGTCCAATTACAAGATGTTTGAGCTGAAATACGGATCCACATTGAGAAGCTTAGAAGCTTCTCAGGAGACGTGGGCTGTGATAAAGTCTACTAGCTGTTTGTAGATTGAACATTTTTAAAATTCAGTGTTGTATAAAAATGCATTTTTGTCAGTTTGATAAAAAAATGACATGTTAAAAGCTGATATTATTTTTTTTACCCATCACTTTGGAAATGGAAGGTCAAGCAGACCGCATCGTGGGAAATGTAGTGCCAATGTAGTGGTGTTACATTACATAAACTACAGCATTAGTAACAGTAGTATGGTAGTATGGTTCTGTGCTATTTAGAACACAGCACAGTTGCACAGTTTAAGTGACATAATGGAGAAGTATTAACATGCTGGGAAGGAAACAGAAGTATTGATTAGATGGCTCAGAAACAGCACTGCCTGCTGGTGAAGACCCAAAATAACAGTTTACTGTCCTCACAAATACTGTAACTTTTTATGTAACTTTTTTTGTTAAAAGTAAACAATCCTCTGCTTTGAGCAGGTACATAACAGATCAACATAGGTTTTTAAAACACTGATATATATTTTAAAATGGCAGGTCCGGTTTCCCAGGAAATGGCTTCATTTGACTTCAACATGAAGCCTTTCTAATCAATACTGTGCATAAATGAACTTGCAGTTTTACGTTTTGGACAGAGATGGCGACAGAGAGGCAGAAGTTAAAGTTTGCAGTAACATAAATGTCAACAAAGAATCACCGCTTTCAGTGGGTAATGTGGTACGGATGAGTGTGAAGAGAGGTCAGTCAGACATGCCCTCTCCACTAACATCACATTGTGGCTCCAAGTTTAAAACAACACTGGTGTAAATATTTTGTCCCTGGCTAATACTGCACAAACACACTTTACAGCAGCGGCTCTGCGTATGAACGTTAAGATCCTTTCTGCTTTATTAGCAACACAACATTACAGCTGTGAACAGCCAGCTATAGCTCTCCATCTGTCTGACTCACTGATGCCAAATATATACAATTCTAATTCTGCACTGTTTGTCACGAATCAAATAAACTAATTCATCACAGGTCCTCTATTACATACACAAGACAAATGGTGTTCAATTATTGAGTTCCACTGTGTGTATGTAGTATAAAAGCAACATATGTTAACATATATACACATATATAGTATACTATATATAAATATATATATATATATATAAATGTTTATATATGGGCAGTATGTTTATATGCGGAGAGATGATTATGCCTGCAAAAAAAAACCTTTTTTCTTTTTCTATACAGATGTATATAGTGTGTAATAAAATGTATAGCTTTATAACCAAACTCTGCACTGTACGTACAGTAAATGACGACCTGCTGCAAGACTATATATTGAATAACATGTTAAACCCTCCACACATTTCATACACAATCTCTCATACACCCGCTTGCTGATAACAGTGCTGCCAAATTCAGAGCACTGTTTACGAAAATCTCAAGAACTCCACAGCACGGCCCAGAACTCTTCTGCAAAACCTCAAAAGAATAAAAAAAGCTTCCCTTCTTTGACGTTAGCCGTTCCATTTTATCCAAAGCTTGGCGTTCGGGGAAATTAGTCAATAAAAGTATCTTAAAAGGACACTCAGAACTGTTTATTCTTCTTGAATGTCAGGCCTAATAGGACGGATATGGTACCATAAGGGTTGTAGCTTGTCAACATTTATCTTTATTTTAAGAGAGTAACCTCTCGGACGAATGCTTTTAAGACAGCAGCAAGCATTAGCTCTGAACAGGCCGTTTGGAGATACTGTTTGTGAATGGCTGTGTTTTAAATCAGACTAATGTTCTGAAGACCACATGATGAAAGGGATTTGTATGCTTTGCATCTGGTTCTCTGTGTACTTAAACTGCTAAAAGAACCAAACAGGTGGAACAGGTGGGCACGGTTAGGACATATAGAGAGATGATCAATTGTCAGACTCCCTTTTATCTGCGGCCACAGTTTCCTCTGGGGATTAAGCAAAGATACGCCCATACTGACAAAAGAGCCTGTGCAGTCATAAAACGTTTTAAGCATAGAAACACCCAAAAAAAATCTCTGTGGCTTGAAGATGTAGAGGTGGACTGAAAAAACGTTTTTCAGTTACAGATAAATGCTTCTTTAAAACGTCTAAAGTTTTGATGTTACAATTACGTTCACACACCTAAAAATAATGGTGCCATAAAGTTTTTTCTCAATAATGCTATGAAAGAACCATTTTTGATTCCACCAAGAACTTCTTTCTCTTCTAATAATCTAAAGAACTTTTTTCACCAAGGAGTTGTTGGAAAGTTTTTGGAAGGTTCTTCATGGAATCATGACAAAAATCCATTTACACGTTTATTTTTCAGTCTCACCGTTTCGCTAAAAGAAGCACCAGCGATGGTCTCCAAAACTGGCGGTTGAGTAACAGCCCAGCTGAAAAAGCCACATTCTTTGACATTATAGAGACAAACCGCACTGTAATTGTCACATTAGTGGTGAAAGGACACAGTGTGCATAGTTTTAATCAAAGTCTTCATCTGGTGTATGTCATAAGACTTTCACAAAACCCAAGATAAATTGCAGAGAAATTAAAAACGGACAAAAACCTACTTTCAACATGATGGTCAAGAACCAGAGAAGAACCATCAGGCCCATCGATTAGTTGCCACAAACATCTTCAGGGACCTCCAGGACAGCCGAGTCAGGAGAGATGGTTCATTAAAAGTTGAAACTGATAGCTGGACCAGATGTACTCATGAGGAACTAAATGAATGAACGTGTAACGGCCAAAATGTGTCTCCTTACATCACAAACCTTGGCCTAAAATAAGTGAGAACAAAGAGTAACCAGAACTTTTTTCTCTATTTGATGGTGCACAAACAATGAAAAAACGTTAGTAAACGTCTAGTTAAAAGTACATGTTCTTAAATGACTTGTTAATAAGTT
>JBAJNP010010584.1:0-16185 GCA_036877545.1 Yasuhikotakia modesta
TCTGAAATCTACAGCTGCATGTGGGTCTAGTTTGTACCGTTCAGATGTTTGAACAACTTTCAAGAAACGACTCTTGTGAAATCCCGCTCTTAAAATCAACCACACAGCCCAGAACGGTGCATGAACGTTCACACACGCGGCGTTCGGGGCCCAGCAGGCAAGCAATAATCACCTTAGTGGGAGGCTAGCATGCGACAGAGGTAAAGTCACATACATCTTCATGAACAGGCTACAAAATATCCCACAAGTAAACAAACCCAAATCCACCGATAAAGGAATACAAGTAATCCACTGGCATCAGTCCTGCGTCGCATTCGCAGCGGGCAACAAACACGCAACCGCACACACCGACAGAGAGCTGTCAGCAACTGGATGACAGTAATGCACTGAAATCTCATCAGCCACCATGTTGAGGACACAGTATAAACAGATAACCGGATTAGGATCAAAAGCAACTGCTGTCTGTCAGAGAGCAAAATCGATTGAGTATGGAATATAAAGGGGCGAGTGGGGGTTGGTGGGGGGGTGAAAGAGGGAAATTGAAGGCAGGGAGAGATATAAAGAGAGAGACGGACAGAGCGATCGAAGAGGTGAATGAGCAGAGAGGATACTGCCATAGTCAGACGCCCACATCGCATCTAAACCCAAAATTAAAAAAGACCTCAATCGCTGCAAAAACCTGTCACCGCGTGCATCGCATGCGAACGCGTTCACACGCGCACGTCCCCATCACAGCGTGCTTCTTTTGCAGGGATTCATTTCCGCCCACGTTGCATTTTTCATATCTCAGCTCGACTCAAGCATTCAAAATCTTCCTTCCTCAGTCAGCTTAAGAAATCCCACAAAGCAGGTGCGAGCGTTCCATCATTTTCCTGCTAAACGGGGGGAAATTGACGCCTCTGACAAAAATGCCCGTGACTTCAAAGGCACAACAAACATCTCTGCATGCTGCAGGGAGGAACCCTGCTAACCTTAACCTGTAATGACTATTTTTCCATTCATGTTACTTCTCAAAGCTAGATGCACAAGGCGATGCACGGCAGTATATTGCAACAGTACACCAATACTTCTGTGTATGGGCTTCAAATGCATATTTAATAAGCAAAGCAAATGCTGTTTTTGATGTGTGCACATGCTCCCACTCGTATCTAAGCTGAACTATGAAACCCAATTACGCTGAAAAATGCGACAGCGCAAATGCCAGTATCCCGCCCCACGCGCTCGATGCGACGCGCAGGGAAAACCATTGCGTGCTAGCAAAAAGATACGCATACAAGATGTCAAAGCTGCTGTTTATTTCCAAACGTAACAGCATACGGCATTTTACATGATGACTATTTATTAAATGCCTAAAATAAACGACTCATTTCATGAACAGCACAACCCCTAACTGTCGGGTGCACAGCTTGTTTGGATCAGTCTGTGACTAAACGTGAACGTGCCATATTTGCCATGTGTGAATGCAACACTTCTGTGTTCAACTTTTTCTGAATTGCAAAACACCAAAATAGCCAAATCTGCGTGCACTGATATGCAGAGCATGTTTTGAATGCAATATGCATGGCGAAATTCTTTCCAAGTACCAAGCTGTGAAAGATGCACAATGCTGCCACAAAAAGGCATGTTTTGCATGGACTATTCAGCATCACTTGCAATTCTCAATAAGATATTTACAGTACACACAAAGAGGGCATGTTTTCACTAAAAGAAAGGCTAAAGCCTGTTCGAATGCGACGCTGCACTGTTGTGATGCATTTAGTGGCTGATTAAATTGGATTGCTGGTGGTTTGTGAATAAGATTCAGGTTCTTGCGCTGAAACGCAATCTGAGCAACTGTTACAGTTGTAAATTCACCCTGGAGGCTGCTGCAAGATCCGCATGCCATCTGCATGTATCCGTGCTGTAATCCACTGCATAATCTGTATGAGCATGTATTACAGTCATTTGCATGTTCTGTCCTGGTCTCGTCTTCTCTCTGTCTTTATCAGCCAGTGTGACAGTATGCTGTAAACATCTCTCTCTCCATCTCTCACTCTCATTTCTGCTCTCTGTTTTTCTCACTCTCTCTCTGTCTCTCCAATTTTCTTCATTGACTTTCCCTCCCCTCCACCTATATAATTTATTTATACCTTTTCAATTTCCCAGAGAAGAGGCCGTAATATTTTCTCTTCCCATCAGTAAAAGCAATCTTACGCTTCTATCAGTCAGGGTGATTTGTCATTATTTAAACCCACGTTTTTTCTTTCTGTTTCCACTCTGAATCCCTCCCTGCCTCCCACCTCGCTGTGGCACCTCCCCAAATGTATTTCAATAGCTCATTAGTCGCAGTCACAAGCCGAGGTTAAAATAATAACCAAACAAATGAATAAATTGGAAGGGAATGGGCTGTTTCTCTCGCTATATTTCGCCGTCTAATTTATCTTAATTAAAGAGCACCATCTCATCAGGGGAGGGGAAAAGGTTAGAGTCTTACAAATAAAAAATGGTTCCAGCATCTCTACCCAAGACTGACTTGATAGAGGTTTGTAATTAAATCACTTTTAAATCAATTTCCTGTTTCCACTTGCAAGGGCTCATTCACCACCTCCCAATCTGTGGCTCTCACTGACAACAGGCTTGTATATGTAAAGACACATGCAAACTTAATAACACGTCAAATGGGGCTAGCTGATCAACTAGCATCAGCAAACTTTCAAATGACTTATTTGTGCATTTCCCCAACAAAATTGTCTTCAAACACACAAAACAACGAAGTTTCAATGTAAACGGGTTTACTAACACCCGCAAAATGATTTATCATTTTCAGTCATTTTCACAATTTTAGTTATAACTGCAGGAGCAAATTAATACAGCTGCATATCTGGTTTCCACAATGCTGTAATTTCTGCAAAACTGTGAAAATAAAGTGGCAGCCATTTCTGCTGGCCGCTGACTCATTCATGTGATATTAAATATTTGCTCTTCAACACTTGTGCATCAGACACCACCACATGCACGACGCAGCCCCGGCGCATGGGGAAGATTTAACTGACCTGGTTGTGCATCGATGTTGAACCGCAGTAGATATTTGCAGCTTGACATTCAGATTTTTCTTTCAGTGGTTCATCCACGCTGCGATGGCTGATGCGTGTAAATGAATTACTTTAATAATTAATGCTGCACTTTTTCTATCGTTGTGAATTTTAAATAACCACAACAGTTTAAAAATGTTCCAGTGTTGTATTGCTATTTTACAGTATATACAGTGAGCACTAAGTAAATGTCTATGCAAATTAACATAAGGCTACTCTACTCTAATATAAATTACATTTTATTATATTAATATGCATTATAAATACAATTATCTTACAACGCAAATCTGTTATATCTAAACTATCGAAAAAATAAATCAAGCAAGTTAGCGAGAGCACTAAGCGAGCAGCACGGCTACTTTTGGCACAATTATCACCCGCCTCCTTTAAATATGGGTGGGACCAGCACAATTATTCTTAGTAAATACCCTGCAATCCGCCCACGTCCAACACACACACACACACACACCTCAACACACACACACCTCAACACACTACACAAACAAATCAGTGCCTTTATTAGGGCACTTAGTAAATCATGGACTCTGCATATAACAGCGATGGCATCGAGAGCCACAACACACTCTCACATCCTCAGCACCCTCCCCTCCAACCAATTACCCCTGAGAGCTTCTCTCCTCCCCGCCCTGCTTTCTCCCCGTTCCCTCTGCTTTCCTACAACCTTTAGCACTTCCTGCTCATGGCTGCATGCCACTCCATAGACACCTTGATGAATGAAGTAAGCAGAAGCATGAAACTCTATATTCTGCAGTGGTGAATCTCTCTCTCTCGCTGTGACCTTGCAACCTGATTACAGAGTAATCCTTTCTCCCCGACATACCCTGGGCTATTTCGGTGGGTTGCCAGGCGACAGGGTCTGCCCAAGACCCCCGTCTGAGACAAAGCAGGGCGTTGCGATCGCAAGCATCCATCTCACCACCTTCGGACGATCTACACTTCCCACTGTGGTTGCTTCTCACTCACTCACTGAGAGTAACAGCTGAGCATCTGAGCTCCACGGCTGCCGTTTCACTTCCATTCACTGACTCACTGCTGTCTGCAGTAACACAATACGCTATGAGATCATGCCCATCTTCACTCTGCACACGATCGATCAGTGGTGAGGTCACTTCTCATTCACTCCGCTTCTGTTCACACACGCGGTGTTTCAGATTGTGTATTGACAAACAGGTGTGACTCTCGAAATGGCTTGATGTTACTGCTTGAACAGACTACTGGAGCGACTCAAACGCTGTGTGAATGAAAAACTAACGCCACGGCGCTCTTATTATCTAGCCTAGCTGTGAGTACCACTTGTAACCATAGCAACAACAATGAAAGTAAATATCAAAGATGGCAACTTTTAATATTATTTCTATTGTGGGTTGTTACAAAGCTGCTTTACAGAAAACATCCGAGTACAGAAAAATTATGCAGGAAAGAGATGAGAAGAGAGAAGATTATGCAAAAATATCATATAGTTATGAAGCACTCTGTGAGATGCTAGAATCCCAGTACAGGTTTAGCAAACTCCAAAACAGGTGTGACTTCGGTTTATAACCGAACCGCGTGTGAACGCACTCTTAAAGCAGACTGACAACACTTCCGCCGCTGTACGAACGTAGCCTCTGCGTCTCCCTCGCACTCGATCACCCTTTGCTCCCTCATTTGAACCGAACCCAGATGGATGGCCCGTTACTGTCAATAGATGCAAATGCATGCAAATATATGCGCTCTCCAGATATTAACCTTCAGTCCAATTCAGTTTTACAGCCAAGTTCACAAAAAAATCAACACGCTGTGGTTTGCGAGAGGATTTAAGTTAATCTCTCTTCCTTCTAAAGTAAAAGGGTTATAAATACACAAGCTCGAAAATATACAGTCCCTTGACTTCCATTCAGTTTACTGTTTTACTGTGACGCATTGCCAGTTTGTCTGGAATTGATCCACGGTGGCACACAAAGCATTGGGGGAATGGTAACATTCGCAAAGCCAACAGATGTACAAACAATACCAGAGAATCTGAACAAAAGTCTGTTTCAGCTGCAGCCCTTATTACGTACACTAATTATTGGGGAGGGAAGATTAGGGCATTGGAAACTCACGACTGTAAAGACCAGCTAAACTAAGAAATGAAAGCCTCACATGCGTAAACAGTTTTCAGTGTTAAATCAATACAGTGTAGTTGCCATTCAGTTATTCAAAAACCTGGTATTGGGATTAAAAATATTAGCTGGTTATACGCTTCTCTCGGTTCTGAGTTCATTTATCTTAACACAGTTCCTGACAAACCAGTTAATCTTATTTAAAAATGCACTAAAACATTTAAAACTTAATATCAATCCATCACCTACTGTAAAATGAAAGAATTCATACTCTGTTACTCATAACACCATGACATTGCTAGCAATACTTATAAATTATTAAATTGTTTACTTTTTTTATTGTGCAAAATGCAACAACCAAATAATTGTATAATTCAAGAAACAGTCATTCCAAAAACTCGTTCTAATTCAAGACACAGATGTAGACTCAAGCACAGAGATCAACACAAATATGAAAACAGAAATGTAATGTAATGTAATGTGATTTGTTCTCACCTACAGCTTCTCTATTGTGATGCACCTGTGATGCAATGATACGATGTGTGTTCTGACCCACTTACACGCTCCCCAATCACTACTATCTCTGTCTGCCATGTTCACATACTGCACATATTAAAAATGGGCCACTTTTAAATAAATGGTATATTGTCCTAAACTTTAGGCTGTTCAAGAGAAATTATTGACTTTAATCTATTTCATTTAAGATCTTAAATACTCTCCAAAAGAAAGATAAATACAGCACACATAAAGCTGTCTGTTTACTTTCCTGTTATCATTATGAACATATGTTTAATGGTTTTGACAACAGTAAGGAAATGTGTACAACGTGTTTTGTAGACACACACAGTTCGGTACTGCTTTAGCTTAAGGGAGAAAAGAATTCAATTCAAAGTTTTGACGGATGTGGTAATTTAACACACTTTGTATCAAAGCAATTGCAAAGCAATGAAAAATGATCCAGTTTAGTCTACAGGCACGCTGTTGTGCTAACTGTGTGAAGAGTTAAAAAAGAACTGCACTCAGAATGGAAAAACGCCCAAACCAACTGTAAAATGCCGCAATTTGCATTGAACGCGCTACTGTTAGTTCACGGTTTAAAGTCACTTCATATCACAAAAGCACTTTCGAAATAAAGCATGACTTCACATTCAGACACGTCCGTCAAATGTAGATCAGGATTCAGTTTTAGCGTGAACGTGAACCGCTCTATCACGACAACTTCCAGATATAAACATGACAGTGAGGCAGCCATGCCCACTGCATCCTCAAAAGTACCAGCAATTCATCATCACTCGGCCTGCTGGAGCCTCATAATGCACTGGTTCTTCTTGAATTACCAGAATGAGTAATCCTGCGTAATGTATGTGCAAAACAATACTTCCTCTGAGAGTGGCTGGCGATTCATACCTCCTTCTGAGAGCAGTGGGTGCCCTAATATAATTGCCCCTTTTAGCCGTTCTGGCCATCCTGTGGGCATTCGCTAGCGTATTAGCCAAGCTAATCTGCAGCGTTCTCCTAGCGCAAAACCTGAGAGAACTACCTGTTTTAAACACACACGTGTAACAGCATCGTGTTTGCCCCCAAAACGACAGCTGAGTTAAAAAGTTAAAATGTAAATTTTTGCTTAAATGGGTTTTTTGTGCAGAAACAGCTACTGTTCCTGGGAAGAGCAATAAATGTGTTACTGGGAGGCTTAATTTTAATGACAAGCCATAAAGGTAGGAAATTAAAGCTAATTACCAGGTCTGTGAACTGGAGGGCGTAGAAATGTGTCTGCTTGGTGTGCCCGGTCCCCCCCGCACACGAGGGTTGCCTTAAATTTATCGAGGTCAATCACCGTTTACGCCACACTGCCCCATTTCCCACCAGGTTCAATTAACTGCGCGGGGAACAAGGGCCTGATCGCTCCGCTAAATATTATGACACATGGAACATACAATTCAGTAACATACTGTAAAACATAATAAAAGCTCTTATCTCTAAAGCAAACATTAAAGCGTCGCACACATCGTATGTCTTCCGTACGAAACTGCTTACGCTTAATTACACATTCTCTCGGGTCACGTGTCCGGTCTTATCAAAAAGGTTCTGCTCGGCGCTTCATAACAGCGCAGCGTGAAACGGGCTCTCCGCAGTGAGATAACGCCTCTGGCGTATCTACCAGCTTTCAGTCTAATTTCCTGTCAATCTGGAAGATCATCTGTCTTTGCCTTCATTGCTCTCTGTGGCCTATTTGCACATTCCATCACCCTGAGCTTTCTCGCTGTGCTGCCCACTGGACCAGTCAAACAGCCCCCTCCTACCCCCCCCCCCCACTCCTGACCTCCTCTCAAAGTGCCTATGGTCCTTGGGGGTGCGGCCACAGCCGAGAGGGACATTAATAACAGGCACTGCTCTTCGTTACGCCTCCCTGTCGCCCCAGCAACAAATTAATTCCACTTATTTATCTCTCTCGCCAAGGTCGGTGCGGATAGAACAACTGTTTATGGAGCAAAAAGGACGAGGAATTATGGGTGATGTGCCGCAGCTGACAGCGCCGTTTGTTTTCTCTGGCGCACTGCGAGCGAGATAAAGCTTATAATGATCAATTTGATAACAAAAACTCTGCAGTCTCAGTTTTCTCCAACCCTTCCCTGTTGTTTTTGATGAACAATTTTTGGTAAGAGCACTAAATGCAAAAAATGAGGCTATACGGTGAACGCTAAATGAGAAACAGGCAGCCATTTTGTGAGCGTTCGCCAAGGAAAATTCCAGTAGTTTTTTCTTGGCAGCGAAAGGTAGGAGTCATGAAGCCTGTGATGAAACCCTCGTCCCCATCCACAGCAGCCCACAGACCTCTCCTCACTGCTGACACCAACAGCCGCCTGTGAAAAATGATCTTTAAACATCTCCACCACACCACTCATGACTCACCTCCACAGCAAAAAGGACAACAAGGTCTTCAAACAAGAAAATCTTGGTGAGTCAGGATCATTCTATGAAACATATAGAGATGAAACAAGTGCAATAAGTGATAAATGTTGCAGAGGATTTTAGGGAAATAAATGAAGAGTAGGAGGTTTCTAAAAACTTCATGGCCAAAGAACTTCTAGCTTCAATAAGTGCCAGATATTTCTCTTCATGTCATCTACACACATTATCAACACACGCTATCTACACACGTCATCAACACGTTACATACACACTTTATATACACACGTGGATCTTCAAAAGAAACCTCAACATGGCAACAGCTGCTGTTCCATTGAATTATTCACCAAATGTTTCTCATGATATCTTTACATTTCCAGAGCACCTATTGTACTACACCACACCGCGGTTCAAACTGCTTGTGAGAGACAAACAATAAAAACTCTCTTCTTTTCACGCTAGCTTCCAGCAATCATCTTCACATTGATTTTCTTTGCTGCAGCTTCGTTTGGGCAATTTGAGTCGTCTATTATTAATGTGTCTGACGGGCCTCTGTAGGGCCTCCTGCGTCCTGCCCCTCATACGGGCAGGAAATGAGCCTGATGCTCTACGCTATTATAACAAAGCTAGCAGTGACGGTAAAGCGAGACATTCAAAGCTTTGGATTACATCTCAAAACGGACAATTCTGCGACCTCCTCCTCAGCGAGGATGAGTCAATCACAAAACCATGAAATACAGAGGGGTCGCGAGCACGGGTTTGACAACGAACAGAACGGGTGTGCATGCCCGAAAAAGCACGCAGTGTTTTGGCTGCAGGCTGTGTCTGGGTGTAATGTTTTCTCCCCTAGGCTTGGTGGTTGCCCGGGTCCCTAATGGCCTAAAACACAGGCATCTCTACTCTGCATCCAATGGCTTCTGCAGCCGCAGTGGCAGTGAGGAATGACTGCAATATCCCAGCAGCCACAGCAGAGTCTGTCAGCGGTAACGACGCCACCCTAAAGATACCCTCTCTCTCGCACATAAATACTCACATTCTCTCTCTCCAGCTGCTTTGCTACCTCTCTCTTCCTCACCTCTGCCGCCCCTCTCTGCTTTCAATTTAGTTAAAGCCCTGACAAACTAAATGCATTTGGGAAGACAAATTAGCCCTCTTCCCCAATGAAATATCAGGCTTGGGTCATGTAGAACTGTATAGGCACTTATTCAAGTAGCGAACGGAGCTGGATTAAACCGCCACCCCTAAGATGTGCACACTTCCTCAAACGCCAACTGCAGGGGCATTTACAATTCCACAGCATCAGCAGAGTGACTTTACAGATTCAAAGGGTATTTTTTCACAAATATACATTCAGCTCAAACCCTATTGAAGTTTGCTGACGCCTGTAATTGCATTAATGAGTAAAAAGTGCTGGATTATGACAGCCAGGGACTGGCTGAGATTTAAACGTTTTGACAAGCAGTGCAATTTTGATGTCTGAAGTCTCTCTCTCTCTCTTTGAGTGGGAGAGTTGAGCTACAGAGAAAATCACGGTTCTCGGGAGCACAAGGCTAATCCACAATGTATAAGAAAGAGAAAAACATATCATTTGCAGAGAAAAGAACACAACGCCAGCCGTGGCCCGCCGCCCTCGTTACATTAGAAAGAGGTCTGTACTGTTTCAGCGCAGGCTAGAGAGCAAAGTTGCTCTTTGACACGACTTCCATTTCCTCTTTTCTGTTAGTTGAGTGCTTTCAATATGAGGTATTATGTTTTTTGGCACATGCCAGTCTGCTCCTCTCGCTCGCTCGTCTCTCTCCGTTTCTCGCTGGAATGGTGGAATGAACACACACATCTAAAGACAGACGGAACAAAGAGAAAATCAGAATCAGGCCTGTTTTGCCAGCTTTGGCACGGCACGATTTGTATAATTGCTTTTGACAAAAATGCTTTCCTATCAAATATCATTCTTCATTAAATTGCCCAGGATTCAATAAGCTGTCATATTTCCATATTTCCAATTTGACAGGTTTTTCTTGTGGTACGGATCTAAATGTATTCCAAAGCTCGCTCTCCACTCGAGCGCGGCGTGGCTCGTACTTATCGTGAGGAGAGGAACGGAGAGAGAGAGAACTCATTTTCACCCAGCGTAAAGAGCTCCAATTCATTAACATAACGCCATACCAGACATGAATATGGATTATTGAAAGAAAACAGGCTCACTTATCCAATCTTTGCCCTCCATTTTAAAAAGCATTAATCGGAGATATGAATTCAAAGGAGGAAAGACTCAATTAAAAAGCAATTAGAACTCGGGGAGGGCGGACGGACGGGGCGATGCAACCAGAACGTGTGAGACCTTTCAAAAATCACCTTTTAATCAATTAGTGAAAGCGTTATAAAATAGAATTAATAAAGATCTAAGCTGGGCCTTAGAATCGAAACTCGTGTCATTGTCACCAAATACATTAGTGACAAAAAGACGAAGCGAGAGATGCGACGTTATTTGCATGTACTGCGATTCACACGACCACATCCGTGGAGCTCTGTGAATACAAAAGACAATAATGAAAAATGCACTTTTCATTTGCAAATGATTAGCCGTGGACTTTGCATGGCACTGCCATCCATAACCAACTAAACTAGCACTCCTCCAGCATTGCTAGGCAACCCATCTCTGCTTGACGTCAACTAAATCTCCTCTTCAGTCCCAAGAAGAACATTGGCTATTGTTTAAAACCTTTTTTGGTAACCACGACAACTCCTCTCACTTAAAATCTGTTGTTTAAGATCATTAGTGCATTGTAGGGTTCCTTTAACCCACACACACACATCTAAAGCGTTCTTTGTATCTACCCACTATCTTCTCTGCTGTGGATGTTTCCACCAGAAATAAACAGGCATATCAGAAGTGAAAATAAGCTAATGGAGGGTTATTGAATAGATCTCACAGAAGTGCACAAGGACACCGTAAATCAATAAGTCTAGAATTGGAAGAAAAAGGCAAACAACATAAACTTTAAATCATTAACAAGAGTGAAATAAGCATATAGCCACACACACACATACACATGCACACACACACACACACACACACACACACACACACACACACACACACACACACGCACACGCACACAAACACCAACACACACACATACAAACACACAGAAGTGTGTTACATAGCCTGTCTGTATAAACAAGGCCAGCAGGAATACACAGGCAGGGTGGAGGCATCTATCGCTTGCCAACGAGTGTAAAGTTCAAGGTGAACTTCTGTGAAAAGAACAAACACAGATAAAAGTGCAGCGTTCTCCTGGCATTTATCATTAAATTATCCTTCAAAGGCTATAATACAATATAGCGGTACAGTATTTGTTGTGAGGTTTACCGTGCATCCTTGGGGGGACAACAACTCCCCCAACAGTGCATTTTAAAAACACTCTCAATTCTTCTCAATCAAAGACCAGGTGCAACTGTAACAATACATCCTTCACTTACTTCTGCACATGCTCAGTAGAGTTCTCACTGCCTCTCCATGTCAATGACAGCTCATGCAGATTGCCAAAGGTTGACAGCTATCATACAACATAGTTTGTAATATTACTTGTTTTATAAAAGAGATGTACATTAAAAAATTAGATTGTCTAATCAAAGTATATGACTGACTCAAAATATCAAGTAAACAGGATTTAACTTTAGATGATAATAATCTGTAGTTAAGCTTTTAAACATTTAATTTCTGAAAGCCAGAATTAGCGGCACAAAGATGAAAACTATTCAGAAAAATAGACTTTATTAAAGTCACTAATATTATTATTGTTGAGTTGATTAAAAATATTTTGCTATTTACCTGTTTAATTTGTACAAAGTGATTTGGAGTATTAAATTTGATATCTATTTTTCATTGCAGTTAAAACTGTTCCTTTACCTGCTCAGTTGGTTGTGGATTCCTGGGGGAATACACACACACACAAACACACACACACACACACACACGAATGCGCACACACACACGCACAGATAAACTTTATACCTCAAACAGTTGCTTTGGATAAAAAATCTGCCAAATTCATCCATATATTTTGCTACATACAACAAACTTCTTTACCTTAATGACGTACTTTGATCTGAAACATTACAGCTGGTTACGTTACGGTTTGTTACAGCGCACCACAGCTGCCTTGTTCTTCAAACTCCACTGAAAATGAGCTTGTGAAGTAAGATTTTAAAGGTCATATAAGCTCAGAGACATGCAAAGAAATATTTTCAAGTATAATAAAGTTTCAAAGCTTTAATTTAGCACAAGAAGACTAGTAAAGTTTGTCAGAACAAGTGCTGTTGAAACGAAACAAGCACAAGACTTTAAAGTTTACAGCGATTCACAAGAGAAAATAAACTGTGTTTTTTTGTGTTTAAATTACTTTGATGTGCCATTCTTTCATTCAAGTGTATTTGTTTAACATTTATATTTTTTGCAAATAGATAAAAGTATTCAAGCTGACAAGCTACGACATTCGAGATGAATTAACGCTGATAAATGCATTTCACCAGTTAAGGTGTTTTTATTTAATGGACATGCTTCATTCTGTTTTAAAGACTGGCCAGCGACTAATGAATAAAACGACTAATGAAAAAACGACTGATGTATTTTCAAGGACGGCTAAATTAAAGGCTGAACTGCCGCAAGGTAGATGCACTGATTTATTATTCACAATTTACATCTCAAGTAAATTTCAGCTATTTCCAGATCGAATCAAGTTACAGCCTTACTAAGTAAAAATAAAAATACTATCTGATAAATAGTCTTAGATCTCTGTGTGTAGATGCATTAAACACTCACCGGAAACACTTGAGCTGTAGAAATTAAAATGCAAATGTTTACAGTTACATTCATGCATTTGAAAGACACTTCTATCCAAAGCGAATGACAGTGCATTCATATTATGCAGTTTGTAAGTATTCACACTCCTTGGGAATTGAACCCTCAACTATCTGAGCTCACACAATGCCCTACCAGCAACTGAGCTAAAGCAAAGTTGTGCAATTGGTCCATTTAAGTCTACATGCGTCTTATACCAGAGTACATATTTGTAAGTCTCTGAGTAATATTAGAAGATGTTTTAAAAAGTTGCTCACGTTCTTCCCCACTGATCACACCACTCAGAGGCACCTACACAAACAAGCTCCCACAATGCTTTGCAAAACAGCGTGACAGAATATATGCCTTCCCAGCATTCTCCACAGATCCATTTTCATATCTCACACCGCATTCGTGCAGTCAGCGCCTTAAACACACTACCACTCAAAATCACCCTTTGAAAAACTCCTTGAAAGTTTGTTTCTCAGGAAAATTGCCAACTACACCGGCCCAGGAAGTCATTTAACACACCGCAGTGCTTCCATTTCCAGACTCGACTCAGGGTTCTGTTTTTGTGTTTCCTGTTCTTTTACATTTGCATCCGTCTTTGCAGTGATTTATGGCCTAATGATCTCCGGCCCAGTTTCTCCAGAACAGAATGAGCACAAATTATCCCCTTCCAAGACGTCACATTCCGAGCCAGGGCTGATTTACTGCCCCCCTCTCCGAGCTAGACGAATGATCAGCCCCAGAGCCACTGTGGCGGTGAGCCCATCTTGTGTTTGCTATTAAAGATGTGATGGGCCATACTTTTAGATTGAGACAGCCAATCTGAGAGGGTGACTGTTAAGTCAACTTAAATGAATAGGCCAGGAAGTGGCACTCCAAC
The DNA here is from genome assembly GCA_036877545.1 of Yasuhikotakia modesta. Classification (NCBI taxonomy): domain Eukaryota; kingdom Metazoa; phylum Chordata; class Actinopteri; order Cypriniformes; family Botiidae; genus Yasuhikotakia; species Yasuhikotakia modesta. Next base: position 13,816 of record JBAJNP010010584.1, read on the forward strand.
TGACTAGCACCGGAAAAAATACTTCAGTGAAAACCACACCGCCATCGTTTTCCGAACCTCACAGCTAGTTCTGGCGCAGTGCATCTGTGATGAATAGAAGACATACATCAACATCTGATTGGCTGCTGCAGTCTGTCAAGCAGCTAAAGCTGTTTTTCATAAACCTGCTTTTTAAAACAAGAATAACTGGAATTAATGCTTAAGCGCTTCTAACCGCATCTGTTCATTGTCAAAAACGATTAAACACGGGAAACTGTTCTAACAGGAAACCTGAGGACTGGACGTGTCACGCAAACACACTTAGCCTAGAACTGCCTTAATTGCCCTGGAAGGTATTAAAGACAAGAGGTTTCCATTTTAATAAGGGGATAACTGCAGCCAGTCTATATCCAGAAATCCAATATATATATTTAGCAGTCCCTGCTCATTGAAATTCAGGGAGCTTAACGGCGCGTCAGAAATACAAATGGCAACGTTTCTTAGCGCTGACATATAGAGTGGCAACCATTATATCATTACAGCATAATTACTGGAACAATTATACAAACAGAAGGAATTTCAGGGGGGGCAAAACACACAACATACAGTAACAATGTTACTGGAATACATAAGATGTCAGTCACTGCAGCTCATTCTTAAATCACTGATATAATGGCCATGTTCAGTAAATGACACTCATTACAAACGTCATGCTAATATCATTACTAGCTGCCCACGTGCTGCATCCTTATGCGTGACATCCACCTTATCGGTTGCATTGTGCGGATAAATGCGCACATTAACGTAGAGGGACACAGAAGACCTCATAAATGTCAAACGGAGAGAATCATGATCTCACTGTATCTACTATTAAACAATTACTCTGGCCCCTTTGGGACAGCAGGGCGGAGATTAATGAGCACCCCCGGGGAGAGAGAGTGGTGCCGGCCGCCACCGATTTGGCAGGTCAAGAGGAATGGGGAAACGGCAGAGCTCATTCTCCCGCGGGGGTGTTCCGTCATCCGCGAGAGAAACTTCAAACGCACCGTGGGCTGAACGGAACGATTTGCACTTTCCCTTTTGAGGTATTTGCGCATTCGTGTGTTCTGTTAATTAAGATATAACAATTACCTCAAGAGCTTGAATTTGCACTTTTGTGCGGGGCGAAAAGCGGCCCTGTTTATCATTTCATTAAAACGGCTGTCAGTCTCCCTCCGCGAAACTGTCTGCTTAGCTGCTGTCACCGTAAAGCTTTAAGGGTAACTCACCGCGGGGATCTGACTGTTTTTGTTTGCTTTTTACTTATTTATTTATCTTCTATTCAGCCCGGATCTCGGTCCGTGAACGCCGGGGAACGCATGAGCTTCACGAGTCGATCCGCATCACAATCCAGCGGGTGTGAAGAGCAAACGCTCAGCAGCCTCTCATGCATATTTACTGCTTTTCAATGCATATTTATTTACTGCTTTTCAATGCATATTTGCTGCTTTTCAACGCACGAGCCGTCATCGCACGTCAGGCTGCGTTTTTCCAAACGGTGCGTATTTAAGGTTCATTTTTGGTGCGTTTGTTTAATCGCTTTTAAAGGTCAACGCGCTTTATTGTACGAGCTCCGTCAGAAATTACAATACAGATAAGCTTCCCATTTATTCCCGGCCCGTTGAAACAACAATAAATCAAGATATCACGTCTGCCGGTGAAGTATAAAAGAATAAATAAAGTAAAAATAATCTCTTGACGATTTTGCTGCTCGCAAGCGATGCTCCGTACAGATAAGCAGCGCGACGGGAGAGATACGGCCGGCGCTACTCGAGGGAGATTTATGCTGATCTTAAATAACCAAGGTCGGACGTACTCCCTGAAAATGAAACGGTCCTGCAAGCTCAGCTTCAGGCTCGACAACCCCCCCGTCCTCCCTGGACTACCAGGATATGGTTTTCCATCACCTCAGTCACTCTCTTATATTGACTGTAAGCCATCGATCTCCATCTGGCTCACCTGGGAAGCGTCCGTGTCCGCATTGATTTGTGTTGCCTTTCTTTTTTGTTTTCCTTTCATTCCTGTCTTGGTTATGTGGCGTCACATAATCGCTTTAAAGGCTAAAGTTAAGAAAAAAAGTCTGTAATTGATCGCAAAACTTCGGTCCTATGTCCGAAGTTTTGGGACGTACGTGACGTGTTGGGACGTACGTGACGTAGCTACGTGACGTAGCGATCTTAAATACGCACTTCGTTACGCGCATTAGTTTCATCAAATGTTTTGACATATTAAACTAACAAGAAAACTCTGTTCAGCTTTGTTCAACTTTTTACAGAGAAATAATTTGTTAGGATAACGCTGCTGATGTTATGGTTTAAAGGTCTAAACGTTTTCCTTTGTGATATGTATAGT
>JBAJNP010010585.1:0-16184 GCA_036877545.1 Yasuhikotakia modesta
AGATTAAAGTCATGCTGTATGTCAATATATACAAAATGCCTCTTAATTCCAAGTTTCAGTGACAGAGAAATAAACACAAGCCAGCCATAATAATGTAAGATATAACCATCTGAATCCGTTATAGTAAGAAGTTTATTATAAATTGACTTACCTGGATCGCACATAGGACAGCACTGACCATCAGTCTCATATTCTCCATTATAGCAAGTTGCCTCACAGACAACAGCGTTTATGGTGAGAGTCAGAGTTAAAAGGTGAAAAACTTTATAAAATATCCACATGTTATGGGATCGTGAGAAACGTCGCTGCAGCAGAAGTGATAGATAACGTGTCCATTTCCCTAGTCGTACTGAAAACAGATTTAACGTAAAAATTCACTATCACAGTATTAATCCTACCAAACCAGTATTAATCCTTCAGTTCATCTGGTCCCCCATTTACTGTGGGTTTTTCATTAACATTACCGAAAACCGACAAAATCACATTTCCCCACTATGATCGCAAAGTTGTTTTGATGATTTTTGGTGAATATTTCTTATAATTTGTCCACTTTGCATATTATAATGACTTTAATATTACAACTAAAATACACCGCCTTTAGCTTTACCAAAGAAATGTCTTAAATCAACGAGCAGCTGAACATGTCGGCATTGCATTAACATTCATTTTAGTGAATTGCTGAAATACTGTTACGTGCTGAAATACTGTTATGTACTGAAATACTGTGATTTGCGCCATGTCTGTTAATGTTAAAGCTTATTTAACGTTATTCAAAACTGTTCACGTAAAATAATTTTATATATTACTCACCCTCATACAATATAAAATGTATTTGGCTCCATTTTTCATCCGCACAAAACACAATATTAACCGAAACTAATTCAAATAACGCGCCGCGGTTCTACGCCGCCTCTTTAGTTCCGGATATCCGGTGACGGAGGAGCAAAATAGACCAATGAAATTTTTACACAACAAGTTTGTTAAACGACTTAATGTTCCGCGACGCCATCCAGTGGCAGTTCTGGTGTGAAAAGCTACACTTGAATGAATTAATTTTAAGTTCTATTAACGACACGAATAATATCCCGTTTACACGATCTTATTAAACAACAAACACGAAGTTAAATTGTTTAACAGTTAAATTGTTGACCTAAAATCCAACCACTAAACTTCTATAAACCCTCATTTTTTCATTTACTGTTTGGTTAGATACTGGTGACGTACTTAGTTTGGTTTTGGTTAGATACTGATGACGTAGACAGTTGTTGTAACGCCCCTCTTTACTTCAAGACCTGGTTCACTGACCAACACATTAACCAACATATTAACATGACCGTGTAAATGAGGGGTAAAAATGACAATAACAAAACTATATTTATGTATTTGTGTGGTGCGTAAATATCCCTTGACTCACTATACAATAATTAGGATAAAAACTGTATTAAAACAGCAAAACATCTCTCACAATACAATACAAAAAATATCTGGAAATGAAATACAAGACAACACAAATCTCATTAATATACATGTATTGTTTTTTACAATTTACACAATTGTAATATACATTTTGTGCCTTATATGGTCGCATTTTTACAGTATTTACAGAATTACAGTGTAAGGACATTAAACTGCACCAAGTTGTCTTCTTAACAGAGTTAAAGATAAAACACACTCCACTCACTTGTTTCATGTTCTCTTAGCGATACAACACTTATCAAATCAAATTATGGGAGTCAGTGTAGGTCATTTTAGCCCAAGGCACACATACAAATAGGCAGTACAATAAGTACTGTGTAATTAGGAGTAAACTCATTTTATTGAACTCTGTTCACTGAAGTTCTCAGTGAAATTCTTCCTGTTGCGAAGCAAGCTCCTACACACAGCTGCAACTTTTAGGGTGGAGAAACATCATGTGCTCCACAGTGTTATTAACATTGTTAAGCTATATTGCTTCCATTCCTTTACCCTTTGGCTTTTATATAATACCTACATTAAAGCTGTGTACATATGGTATATTAAACACTGGTAAATGGAAAAACAATTTACAAATGAAAAGACCAAGTTAGAGGCTAAAGCTAGTGAACTGTAAAAACTCACTGTACATGTATTTAATAATAAAGTCAGTCTTTTGAACTCTGCATGCCCACAGTCACACTCCGTCTTTACTTTATAAACATATGGCTGAAGACATAATAACAGAGACACAAGGGTCAGCAGTAGAAAGATAAAAACTGTATTAAAACAGCAAAACATTTTCCACAATACAATACAATGCTGAAAATGAAATAAAAGAAAACACTCATTTGTAAATATATTATGTACTAAACAAGAAGCTCATTGGAAGGTTAGCTCACAATGTCAACTCACAGATTTCTGTCTTCTGTAGCTAACCACACTTCTGCAAAGGAACAGGTAGAGTAGTGCAATGGTTGTGGGTTTGATTCCAGGGAACTGATAAAAATGTATACCCTGATTTCACTGTAAGTCACTTTGGATAAAGGCCACATAAATAAATGTAAATGTAAAACAATACACAGCTGCATCTGTTTCAGGGTGCAGGAATATCATGTGCTATTATAATGCTTAAGAACAAAAACAGCTCATTATTTTTTCTTTGTCTTCTACTCATAACAATAAATTCAATGATTTATTTAAAAGTATTAAACTATTTTGGCTCTAGATAAATAACATTAAGCTAGACATATTTGCCATCAGTCCTGTCCATAAATAATCTTAATAGTGTCCACATCTTGCTCCTCTAATGTTTTGTCTTCCTCTTTAGATGAAGAAAACAAGCTTTCATTTACTTTGACGATCCATTCTGTGATCATCTGGTCTGTATAATACTCTTCCTCCTGACTGTCTGTCGTTCTGTTCCTCTCCTCCTCATTTTCTTTCTTTCGTGAGCTTTCTGAGTCCATCTCAATAGCTGAATCAGAGAGGGGCAGCACACACCTTTCCTTAGACACACCTGAAGGGTCCTCTGTTCTTTCTCTGCCATTGGAACTAGTGTTACTGGGCTCTACAGCCAAAGGTCCATCCAGTGGTTCTCCTGTGACCTGAGAGTTCCTCAGTTTCTTCTCTCTCTGAGCTGGTTCTGGTTCCTTCTCATTAAAGACCGTCAGTCCACTGAAGATCAGCTGGGATGTTGAGGTCAGGTGATGCCCCTGCTTTTGTCTGCTGAACAAAGCCTTGTCTGTCCTTGCATTAATGGCTTCCTTCTCCAACTCGGTCTCCTGACATCCTACTCCCAAACTTGGCACAGAAATTGTTGCACATGTTGTGGAGGTGTCAGTTATTCTTGAGCTGTATATTGGAGGAAGCGAGTTACTCAAAGTTTTGCTGCTGTTTCCTTTAGTGATCTGCAATAAAACCTTTCGTGGTTTGCTGGTGAGATCTTTGTGGTTGTTGGTTGCCCCCCATGATGACTTTACTCCAGTAATCTCCAGACTGGGTGCAGATGGACTGGGGGCCTTCAGTGTGTCAAGTTGGTGAAAATGCTCCTGAGTGTTAGGAGTTTTGTTATATCCTATCTTCCATCTTGTTCTGCGGTCCCAAACTTCATACCTCTGGGTCATTTTCATCATTTTTGTGATTGATCTTAGAAAGTTGGTTGGCTGTAAAGGCTCTGTGGCATGATGGTTTGTCCCAAGAGACAAGTGCTTTTGTCTCTTATAGGCGGCTCGGACGTTCTCTCCTCCTCTTTACATTTCCTGAGGCTGTCAGTCATTTGATCTGTAACCAAACCCCAAGTATTCATGTGCCCTTCAGGCACAAGCAAACACAGGATGAAAGCAATGCTAAGAGTTCACCAATAATACCTAAAGATCTGCATTTTAAAATGCTTATATAATAACGCTATTTTTAGGACTACGCATTACACTTTATCTTTAGATTTTATTGCAAATTTTTATAAGGTTAATACAAGAATTTTTGAGCTCAACAATTACAGGCAATAAACAGAAACAAAGAAAGTCCAGAAATGTCTCACATTAATTTTATTGACCAGAATGAAGAATGACATTAATTCATATTAAACTGAAGTAATAACTATAAATGTCTTTCACAAGCACTAACTATTTGTTATTTGGTATAGACATGGAAGGACCTTTGTATTGGGGTCCGTGTCCTGCATTAATGGGGGAACACTAAAATCTGATATAGTACAACCTACTCATTAGCCCCAGAAATGGCAGGACCCCATTCACAAATAGTCTCAGGCCCTGCATATTAAATCCCTGAAAAAAACAATACCTGCTAGTGTAAATAATGACCATTCACCATTAATTGTAATGTGTAATAAGACATTACAAAAGTCTGAATTCAATACATTGCATTAGAAAAAGAAACTGTATTATCGGATGACTGTTAGGTTGCTGTTATCAGTAATCAGGTCAGTTTTCGAAGGATAGACCACTTTTAGGTTTCCATCAGCATCCATGACCTTCACTTGCAGAACAGTGAGCTCATGGGTTGCCAGATCTTCTGCAGGACATCCTGAAATCCCCTCTTCATCTGAGCCGATGTCCTCCTTCTGATCAAAGGTCAGCTTATTCAACTCAGCCATTTTCTAAAACATACAGTTATGAGACACATTATATACAGTACATAATATTATACAGATGATAATACAGAAATTGATTTCCACTGTAAATTTTCAATGCTTGCTAATTCAAATTCCGCTCTTACACAATGTCTGATGTAAGACACCCTATCAGTGTACAGTTGCCTTTGCTACTGTGAGAACTATTGAAAGATGCAGTTACAATGTGAGACAATTAAGTTGGTTCAGCAGGTAACAGCGCAGATGAAAGTCGATTGCGTGCGATGACCTTGATAACTGATTTAATGGCACTGAAAGTGTGATTATTCTGAGTGCCTTGCCTTATCTGACAGTAAAATATTCAGGAGCTACTCGAGCCGTCGTGAAAGCGGATCAGGTCATTTGTATCATGGTAAAAAATCTCACAGCTGCAATCGAAGCCAAAACCCTGGTTTTACCTTCCATGTCACGGTTTTCCATTCAGGTCAGGTGCCTTGGTAATTATTTTTAGTTCTTATCCTTAGAAAAAGCAATGTGCAGTGGGTTTAAGTCACTTTTTGCACAATGCATTAAATACCCACAGATATTTCAAATCATTTTCAGCATTAATTTTAGCATTAATTAAACAAAATCTGCAGCATTCGTGGGCTCTTGAATTGCAAGTGTATTAAGTGCCTTTGTGACACTGTACGCTGTGTGTGTGTGTAGAAAGGTGAGCTCATTTCTTCCACAAGGGTATCAGCATTCAAAAGCGATTCAGTCAGAGCATAACATCACTAATCCAGTGATACACACTCAAATCACTGCAGACACTAACGTATGTGACATCCTTTCACAGAAAACACTCACAGTATTTACAGCCTAGCAAATACAAAATAAGTCAAAACAACAAAACACTGTTAGATTGACATTGTAACAGTACATTTCCAACAGTAGAGACACTGTTGGAAATGTATTAATGCACTGTATTATACGTACATAGGAATAGTTCATAATTGTATATAAGTCAAAAATATCATTTATTGTACTCTTCATAGGTCCAGTTTTCCCTAAATATTTAGCGACAGTCCTGTATATGTAATACTGTTTTTATTTTGTGTGTTCTTGAAGATAAGTTTTAATTTTATGCCAGGTTTGCATACTTCTATTAGAAGAATGTAAAATACTATTTTATTTATGTTTAAGACTTTTATTATATTCATATATATAAATTGATAAATTGGCAGCACATAGCACCAGTGTTCTTACTGTTATCAGTGCATCCATGACATCTTTGCAGGTCTGCAGACTGGTGGAACTGGTCACTTCCAAGAACAGTTCACGTGTGGTCTTCTTAATCTGTGCACATACAGATTTACTTTTTTGTATTGTTATTTTAACTGTCTGTTAATATCAAGCACACCAAGACAAATTCCTACATGCAAACCCACAATACATGGTAATAAAGGTGTATCTGATATAAAATTATGCTGACGTCCTTTTGAAAATGAAATACAGGACTTTCCAGAATATTCCTGTCTATTCCTGAGGAGTTATATTCCATAACTCCTCTCCTTGATATTGGGTAAGGACATCACATGACCTCATCACTTATGTAGATTACCTTTGTCCTATCGCTGTTTGTGATTGGTGGAAAGGAGATCACGTGATCCTCTGCGTCAACCAGACAGGGATAAAGATCTTTCCCGTCAAGGAGTTGAAGGTATCTGCGGTACAATTAGAATACAGAGGAATACGTCAATGAAACGTTGAATAATGAATTCATGTTCCTTCACAGCTCAGTATTTGGCACTTAACGTTCAGAGGAGCCCATGTAATTATGTGGATGAAGTTACACCAATTAACTAGGACATCAGGTTAAATATCTGACAAATGAGAGATATTTCTCGGATCATTGACAGAGGGCACAGATGGTAAATAATACCTTGCACTTTGAAATGTTTTCACTTTTGAAGTTAGGAGAACTCTACCCACAATTACTGTGATTTCAATAGAAAGTAAAAAAAGCATTTAATCTCTCACTTGTGAAGTCCAGAAACATTCTGTCGTTTTTTCTGTTTTCTTTGTTCTTCTGCTTCCTGTTGAAGTTGTTTCAGAAGTTCAGCTGCCTTCATCTCCTTACGACCCAGAGGAACCACCTGCAACAATGAAACACATTCTACTGGCCAGGAAGGAAAACAAAAACAATAAAATCAACACAAAGGAAAACAAAAGCAATAAAATGGACCGTTTATTTATTATTGAAAACTGAGGATTATGGGACTTCACTGTGTCATCAATCAGCCGATGGGGCTTTGAAACCAGATTCCTGCCATTCATAAGAACTGTGTGGACAACACTCATTAAAAATGCATTATTTGACTGTTATGCAACCAGTGGAGGTGTTCTGATTGATGAGTTATGCAACAAGCTAGGGGACCAATTATGTTGTGTAGTGTAGAAAATTGCAGTGAGTGTAAAATTCAAAGACAGGCTAATTGTGCAGAATAACCATTTGACAATCAATGCATCAGAAAAGTCTTATATAACTGTACTTGTTGAATTTAATATATATATATATATATATATATATATAATATATAATCTTGCATATTTGATGTCTTAATGTTTTAACATATTTAACATGCTAATACCTTTAGTGTATCTGGGGGCCTGGCGTCATACGAAAGGGGGGCCTTTAGCAAGCCCAGGTCATGAGTTGCTATGGTCGCAGTCGTCCTTTTAGCACAAATCTCATCATGAAGTTTGGTCTACAAACAGGTTGGACAGGAAACATAAATAAACAGTTAACTTCCAAACTGAATACATATGGTAAGATGGTAACATATCTATAATCTAATCTGTACACATAAACAATAATCCAAAGGCTAGGGCTACGATTTCTCTGGGTTAATCAAACCTTCCCTACCTGAGCTACCAGAAACCTCTTGAGAGCATTTCCCTGTCTGAGGTTCATACCCTTCACAATGCAGCACACTATGTAGGGCCGGATGTCCTTGATGGCAGGGGAAACTTTCACCGTAACAGCTGTAGGCGCTTCAGACACGTGAAGAACTCTCACAACCATCTGATTGAGCTCATCCACTTCCTCAGGCTCCTTCTTGCCCTTCTGCTTCCCAGTGCTTTTCTTCTTTGAGACATTCCGGCCAGCATCAACCTTCTCGCCTGGTTCTCCATCCTGCTGTTTGCCTTTCCCTTTACCCCTGCCACCTGCCCTCAGGTAGTCCAGCACCGATTTGGTTTGACAGCCATTCACCATCTTCTCAAGTCTCTTGTCCTTCAGCTTGTTGCCTTTAAAATTGATCTCCTTCAGCTTGGGGCAATCAGCCAGTTCGGATGGGAGTTCCTGGAGCTTGTTGCTGGAGAGATCCAAAACCTGAGATGAAGAGGAGCGAGGAAGCATTTAAGTCCAGAAAACCAGAAATGGTTTAGATGCAAAAGTTACGAATTGCAACTTTAAGATAAGTTTTAAGATAATTCGTATTAACTTGATAAACAGAAATGAACGAACCTTCAGAGCCGGCAGATGATGAACGTCATTGCTCAGATCCTCTATCACGTTTTCTGATACAATGATGCTGCTAAGGAGGTCCAGGTCGGGGGACCACAAGTCATCTGGAAGTCGTGAAAGCGCATTTTTGGATACATTGAGGCTGGCGAGCTTCACACACCTGCTCAGACCTTCTGGAAGAGCCGTGATGCTGTTACAGCTCAAATTTAAAGTGTTGAGGTCGCTCAGCGCACAGATCTCTTCGGGCAACACCTGCAGCTGGTTGGCAGACAAATCCAGGACCTTAAGTGCCTTCAGATCCCCGATGCTCTTTGGAACTGACGTAAGCTTGTTTCTGCAGAGGATCAGGCTCTGAAGATGAGACAGATCTCTGATGCTGTCACTGATCTCATGTAAACTGGGACACTGGCTAATCTCGAGATAGTTTAGGAGCGCAAGACAATAAAGTCGCGGGTGAATTTGTCCATCGCTCTGGATCTTTTTGTCAACCGCTGAACCTTGAAGAACCAGCTCACGTCTGTTTTCTTTTTCCGCCTTTTCTATTTCTGGCCAAACGTCGGTGCTTTTTTGAGCCATGCTGACCAATACAACCCGGAACGTGGACGACAAGCAACCCGGAAGAGTTCCTGAGCAGTCGTTGTATTGTATGTATTTTTCAGGTTGCCATCTTCAGTTTCAGTTAAAACTCAACAACATTAGAATATTTTGAGATATTTCCTGATTACTGTTGTATATATCTCCCAAAATTCGCACTTCGCCGTCTCGATGCTTGAAATAGACGAACAGACGTATTCAAAAGAACTACAACTACCAGAATACGTTGTGGGATTAGCTAATGCTGCGCATGCGCACAGGTTTCAGTTGTCAAACGGTGGTTATGGAGATGAACGGAGGCAGCTGCGGTATTTGGGTAAACGCCTTATAAAAGATCGCATTAAATACTTCAACATTAAAGGAATCTCACGAATTAAATATCCAACTCGTATCTTGTTGATCTGGGTGGTTATTATATGGATTTTCATTATGGTTTAGGAGGAGTTGTAAGCGTAGTGTAACCGTATGGTTAGCCAGGTTAAACGCTAACGCTTAAAACAACACAGTGATAAAATAAACACAAAACATAACGATGAACGTAATTCATAGCATGTAACTAAACTCTTAAAGTTAATTCAATGTTAAGTTTTAAATATACATTACATAGCAGTTATTGTTGTAACAGGTTGCTAACAAATGCGGAAACTACCCTGTATTTACATTCTTCTACATTATGTTGTTGATATTTCGTAAACTTGAATTATTATATTTAATACATTTAGACTCAGATATTTAAAAATGTTCTTCTTCACCTCAGTACCGTGATCCCATAGGAATTATATCAGCATACCTTAACACACTGCATAATTTACCACATGCACTGGAATGTATCACATTGGTTGTTTCAGTGTATTGTGATAGTTCTCACCATGTTCTCTCTATACGTCCAGAGCTCAGGTACGGGATGCCTCATAAGATAGGCTTTACTGTGATCAGCTGGTCTGGTCATGAAGAAAACTACAGTGCCAAGAAGTTGATGGTCCACGCACCCACCATCAATGGCTGGAGGTCCACCAGGTTGGTAAACTCTTATTGAAAATGATAGTAGACATAGAAATAATAATATCTAACAAGAATTCATGGCATGTAAAGGTGCTTTGACCAAAGGTTACAGGACATGTTTAATTGCTGTTTTTACTTAAATCTGTAACATAAATCAATAATGTTTTTCTTTTAATGGAATAATTATTCAGTCAGATGTTGTACTTGGTGTTTGTAGGTTCTGTCCATTCCCTCAGGAAATTACTCTGATGTTGGTTGAGAGATGTCGCATCAGGAAGCTCCAGATGCTGGCCCATCAGTACCTCATCCCGTCCAAGATAGAGTTTCATGTTGGAGACCAACTGCCAGAGCCCAGCTCATCCCAGCAGTCTCAGAACCTCCATAGACTTGGGTGAGTCAAATCTGCTCTTTTCCCTTAGGCTTGAATCTTTGCTTATGCTTTAGTCTTTGCTTAGGCTTGAGTCTTTGCTTGGACTTGGGTCTTTGCTTAAACTTGGGTCTTTGCTTAGACTTGGGTCTATGCTTAGACTTGGGTCTATGCTTAGACTTGGGTCTATGCTTAGACTTGGGTCTTTGCTTAGACTTGGGTCTATGCTTAGACTTGGGTCTATGCTTAGACTTGAGTCTTTGCTTAGGATTGAGTCTTTGCTTAGGATTGAGTCTTTGCTTAGGCTTGAGTCTTTGCTTAGACTTGACTGAAAACAGGCATGATATCTCTCCATAGAGCTGTTCAGCTTAGAAATCTGACGGTATTAAATGTTCCCTACTGTGCAGATATGTGTCTCTTTCTGACAATGAGAAGACTGGTTTCAGAGCCAGAGAGCTGAAGTCAGTTCATGTCGATTCAGTGGGAACATACCTGAAGCTCACCTTCCACAGAAACCATGTTAATCAATACAACATCTACAATCAGGTATGAACACTCATGTGGAAACTTAAGGTGCGTTTGCTTACTTGATTCATATGTGTTACATTATCTCACCTTTTGCTTAACTTGTAGGTTGCATTGGTGGCTCTAAATATTTTGGGTGACCCTGTAGATGGAAATGAAGTGACCACAGCGGTAAGTAACTGTTTGGTTTGTGTTCCCTATTTGTCCTCCAGGTGGCAATGTTTTTACAATTCAGCATGTTGACGACAGAAAAAACTTTTGAGACAGAACAGAAATCAACTGTTAATTTCTTAACATTTTTGTTGGCGTGTGGGATCATTCAAAAGGAATTAACTTGAAAGTTTTTTACAGTTATCAAATGTGAAATTCTGAGCATTATGTGCCTGTACTATATTTAATTGCAATACAGCTTTTAATTCGCATGTTATTCTGAATAAAAAAATCTGTAGTTTTTCATGTTTACAAATAAACAAAAATCATTTATTGAGCAAACATATAACAGATCAGTGTTCAAAATGGTCTTTTCACCTTATGCCCAAATCTCAGTAGTAACCCTTTAATAATGATTTATAATTTAAGCCGTCTGGTCCAATTACCCAGGATGTCATTTTGGCATCATTTGACTTTAACATACTAAGAAAATAAATGAAAATAATGTGCAATTGCAGTGATGGCTATACTTACAGATTGCACCCTTAATATAGAAAAGTAATATTTAAAAGTGATCTTTATGTGATAACATAAAGAGAGTGGTGTGTATGTGCTGGATGCCTCTTTGGGAAGGTCTAATATTACTTAAGTGTTGGAATGTGGGCCTGTGTAATGTGAGTCAGAGCCCAATAAGCACAGCATCCAATCAGATCACTCATCAATATAACCATATCAGAGCCTCAAGCCTCTCTCACATCCCCCTCTTGATCTCATGATCGCTGTCTCTCCTTACGCTCACCTTGTCTCCCCCCAGCGTTTTTTCTCTTTGACTTCCTCTCTCTCGTCCTCTCTCTCTTCGCTAACAATCTCTGCATTGTTAATCTCTAATCCTCACTCTCTCTCCCTCTCTCTCGGCTCTTTGTGTTATCAGGACTCTCTGTGGTGGTAATAACTGTCGGTTCACAGGCAAAAATGAAGACTTTTATTTTTCCTGTAGTCGTTTAACCTGGAAATATCATTTGGCTCATTTTATTTTATGTCTGTCAGATCTAGTAATTATACACGTTATTGAAATGAATTAGTAAAACTTTTGTGTTGTTTGTACTCAGCTAAGCAGAGATCAGTTGATTGATCAGTATCTCAACAGCAGTCAGCAGAGCTCAGCCCTGGATGGCACCTACACAGGGTAAAACGTGATGTTATATTGCACTACATAACTTTAATGCATGCGGGTATCCCCATCATGCATGCAGCTTTTAACCTCTCACTGTTGTCTTCTTGTAGACTCTCGAGTTATAAAAATGACTCTCCACTCGATGACCTGGCCTTTGACATGTATCAGGACCCTGAGGTTGCCCACATCATCCGTCTCCTGGACCAGAAGAAGCAGGACATGGTCCAGCAGGAGAGATTCGATCTGGCCAAAAAACTCAAGCAGGCCATTGCAGACCTCCAAAAGGTCATTCGATCCCACCTGCTGAGTCACTTCCCACATTTTTGTGTAGTTTACTGAACCCGTTGAACGTTGAGAAGATTGAAATGCGTCCAGGTCCATTGAACAAGTCTTCTGCTTTAATCGCGGGTTAGTTATAGGGTGGTAGTAATTATTGACCTAATGAAAGGTTGCAGACAAGCTGTCTTTTCTTTGCCTTTATTCCGGGTAGGTGGGTGAGCGTTTGGGCCGGTACGACGTGGAGAAGCACAGTGCCATAGAACGAGAGGACTATGACACCGCCAAGCAGAAGAAAGAGCAAATAGATGCTTACAGACTGAAAGTCTACCAGCAACTGGAGCTGCACAGCCTGCTGGACATCAGTCAGGTGAGCGTTTACCCGCGCATCATCTTAAAATTCATCTGTGCGTCCTTCCATATTCCTGTATGACACCCGTCATTTATTTTTCCCTATTGAAGCCTGAATAATCTTTTGTCTCAGGGGCCTCCGGCTCCAGTGAGATTAGTACTCTGATATGGCTCTTTCTCAGCTGAATAGTAATTGTGCTGGTTCTCCTGAGAACAAGCGCTCACTTCCTATGTATCTGATACCGGCAGATATATTCATTCGTGAGGCAGTGAATGACTGGGACGATTATAGAGAGCTCATTTTGTGTGTGACTGTCTCAACAGAGAGATCGGCTTTTGTACATACAGTCATTGTTTAAAATATAGAGTAAGAAGTTCAGAATAGATTGATTACCTATGTAGAATTTGTAGTGTCTTATTATATAGAATAGAATTAGAATAGTCTATAGAATTTATAGTCTTGTTTTATATAGAATAGATACCTATATAGAATTTATAGTCTTGTATTATTAAAAAAGATTCCTATATAAAATTTATAGTGTTTTATAATATAGAATAGATACCTATATAGAATTTTATAAAATGTTGTATTATATTTAGAGTAGGCAGTTTGGCTGTTATTATTTTTTTAATTTGCTATTACAAATATGAATTAATAGTAAATAATTGTTTGAAATGTGTTTAAATGAAACTAAAAGCAATGATTTCATGTTGTTTAAGATCCAAAGAATTTCTGAGGTTTTCAACTCTGAGTTTACGTCACCGTGTTCTGGAACAGAGAAAGACACGCCTCATCTGAAGGACTCACCCAGAAAGAAGAGACAGAGTCAAAATGTGAAGGAACCAGAGGAGAAGGACACCCCAAAACCAACCAGCCCCAAACACACAGTCGCCCCGACACCCCTCACGTCCCCTCAGAACTCCAAGAGTGATGTAAGTCACTTTTAACTAAAGCAAAAGTGTTTGATTTTGTCCCACAACAAATACTAATTATAATAATATCTCATCAGAGTCACATATCAACAGAATTTAGCTTCTCTTCCACAGCTCCATCTTTGCTGTTTTCATGCTCCATCTTTGACACAAAGCCAGTCTTTGTAGGTTTAATATCTGAGCATATGTGTGGCTTAACATGCCTGTCAGGGATTTACTGCGGTAGTCCATGGAGAGTTTTAGGTTTCGTAATTTAATCAAAAGATTTAAGGAGAAAGCCAGTGTTTTCCTTGCCCTGAATAGAGGTGCAAAATAAGGAATATTTTCTGAACACTATACTTCCCTTCCACCTGCCTCCCGTCCTTCATGGTTCAGAGATACATGAATAATCCTGAGTTTATGCATTTTGATAGGTCAGTTCCCTTCCCTATGACGAGAGGCCTCTGCCTGCGCTTAAGAACAGATCCAGTGATCAGTTGGTCAGTCCGTTTGAAGAGACGCCCCCTCTGACAGACTCAAGCCCCCCACGCGGTCCTGGGGTCCCTGGAAAACCAGAAGCGCTCACAGAGAAAGCCCAGAGAGAGGCCAGTCTTCCCATTGAGATCTTTGGAGACATTCTGGTGAGACACAGAGATCTAACTGGTTGTCAAATGTCACAGTTATGTGACAGGTAATAGTGACTGTTGAAGACTGTGAAACTGTATGATAATTAGTTTTTGTTTAAGTCCACTAACTGTAAGACCATCTACAGCACATTCTGGTGTACTCCTAAAAAATAACACAGATTTAAAAGTTTCAGAACAGATCTCTTGTTATAACAATAATGCAGGTTAACAAGCAATCAATTTTTATGGGGTCTGTAATTGTTGAACACTTCCCTGACATCTATAACAGTTGTTTACAGTCACCCAATTTGTTTACATCTCTCTCTCTCTCTCTCTCTCTCTCTCTCTTTCTCTCTCTAAGGTGGCAGGGGCGTATTCTAAGACCTGGTCCTACAGAGAAGATGCATTGATGGGAGTCTACAAGAAGCTGATGGAGGTTCCTCCTGGAACCCCAAAAGCAGAACTGAGAAGCATGATGAGAGCAGCAGTGTTCCTCTGCAAGAAAGCTCTCACCGATAAAGTGTCATCCGTATGTGATCTCTCACTTTATCTTCTATACACAGTCTCTGACGTTATCAGCCCTTTCCTTTTCTCACTCTTCCCTATTTCCCTGCCTCCCTCTTTTTCTCTTTCTAATTTCTCTCATGTTCCCTTCGTTTTAGTTCATTTCAGACCAAAGACAGAATGGCACCATGAGCTGGACTGATAGTTTTGAGTGTTTACCGGGTGTCGTGTTCTGTCTAGTATTGTGGATTATCTGCAGAAGTGATACAGCAACAAACGCAGTATAAAGCCCAGCTTTATCTATCCCACAGGTGAACTCGGCCTCAGGTTCGAGGGAAACTGTGAGAGAACAGACTTTTGGCTAACACTGGGTTGTCTGAACCAGACTCCAGAGGCTCTGTAATGTTGTATCCATATTTCATGGATGCTGTTGTACAGTACAAGCAAATTTGTAATAAGTCCAAGACTTTCTTTAAAACTCTAGTTTGTTCTCATTCTCATTGTTACCTGTAATATTTCGACTCAGAATTTTTTTCAAAAAATTACCAGATTTGTAGCTGCCTGTTGCCAAGTGCTCCTAACAGATAAATTAAACACTAAGCAACTCGCTGGCTTAGAAATTTGTGAAACGTGAAAATTGCAAAACGAGCTAAAGATGTGAATCAGTCTTATGTCAAGCTTCTCTTTGCTGTCTTTGTGTCTCTGTGCCTCAGGTATCCGTGTTTGTGGACCAGATGTGACAGCTGTGTTTTTATTATGCTGTCGTTTTCTTGATAAATGACACAGTTGAAGCCAGCAGCCATTCAGTTTCGTTCATAAGCTGTTAAATGATTGTACTGAGTGTTAACAATGTGCCGATTGCTGGGCACATTCCAGTGACCCTCTCCTGATGGGTGTTTAGTTAAACAAACACAGCACCGCATTCAGCGGTGTGTTAGCAAACCTGTTGATGGTTTGCTCTGCACCATGTGTCGCTATAAAACTCTGCCGGTTTGTTATACAGCTCCTGTGTGAAATTTCACCCAAACACAGAACATGGAGAAAATGGCTTTAAAACAAACAAGCATGAATTTCAGAGTTTTACAACCTTTCCCACAAGAGAAAGGCTGTAAACTTTTACTTGAGCCGATATCTATTTTAATTTGTTGTGACCTTAAAAGTAACCAATATTTTATAGCCACAATTCTTAGAATAAAGGGCATTAAATTATTACAAATCTTTGTGTCCCACAGAACAAAATGTCATATAGGTTCAGAATGACATGGGGTGACATTTTTAGTTGCTGTATCCCTTAATAAATGGAAAACCTAACGAAGAAGTGTTACAAAGTCTCTGTTTGTGTTTTAGGTGTTTCAGGTGTCACTGAAGCTTCTTCGAATGATTCTGAGTGAGTTTATTCCTAAACATCAGCTGGGAAAGTCAGAGATCAGTCACTGTGTGGAACAGACCTGGAATAATCTTCTCTCCAGGACTGGAGACTCTGTTCTGAGACTCAGAACATTAGCCATCGCTTTTATACAGGTCAGTACAAACAGACTCTTCTAAAGACCTTCCTGTAAGGTCTTCAGTCCTGCTTGACTTTTATCTAAATCAACTTTAAAATAAAAGTCTTTGAAAATAAAATCAGTTACAGTCTCAAAGATAACAAT
>JBAJNP010010586.1:0-16181 GCA_036877545.1 Yasuhikotakia modesta
ATCAACTTATTTTAAAGCCTCTTTCAAAATAAAATAAATGTGGCGGCTCATTAAAGACTCACGAATGTTGAATTCATTTCATCTTCCTTTGTCTTGAGATGAAGGCATTCGCTGAAAATCCTTTCCACTGATTTGCATGAATTATAAAACAGGCCTGCCGTGTAATGCTGCACTAACATCTAATTGCACATTTAAACTGTAATTATTCTCAGTCGAGAACATTCCAGCGTCACATGAAGTAACTCAGAAATCCCATCTCACGCCATCAATTCTGCTGAAAGAATAACAGGACAAAGAACGAATCGACAGATTGACTGGAGTGCTGTGATATTGGCAGGCTGAGTTTAAGCTCTACCTAATATGTAATTTACCATAACCAAGTGCCATTGTGGACGTAACTACATTTCTTCATTTAAAAGATTAGGGAAGACACTTTAAATCACATTCCAGTCAACAGTCTAGGGACACACATGTGCTCAAAGACAACAAATGGATTTAAAGAAGAGCATTTAAGCAATGATCTTAAACTCAGGTCTAGTGCATTTAGTTTAAAAGAGAAATAGGTCAGCCTAAAAATCAATACAAGTTTTAAAATGAATAATGAGGATCAAATATTGACCTTTGAGGCTGAAGGGATAGTTCAGCTAAAAATGATTAAAAAAAAAATCATTTACTCACGCTCGGGTCATTTCTGTCCATTTCAGCGTTTTGTGTCAATGAGTGCCACTGTTGTTTGGTTACCAACATACTCAAGTTTTGTGTTCCTTAGAATAAACAAAAATCATACAGGTTTGGAATGACAAGACGGTGAGTAAATGATAAAAAATGCATTTTTGTGTGAACCATCTAGAATAGACAACTAGACTCTTTTGTAGCTAGAATTACAAGAATCTAACCAATATTTTATTTTATATTTCTTTACTTGTGTTACAGGTTCTGAAGTCTGGAGAACTTTGTTTTCTGTTCCTGCAGGAGGTCAAAGCTATTTTACCTCTCAAATCTGTTTTTCCCTTTAATTACCTCATCTTTTACCTTTTCTTCCCTCTGGAGAAAAATATTCCATATATTATGTTCCTTACCTGGCAATTTCGAAGTGGTTTTGAAATTATATTCTACTTCTGAAGGAAGTAATGGCTTCTCATTACTTAAGCTTCAAATTACCTCACAGATGAGCGTCCAAAGTTGAAGTAAATTCATTTTCAGATTATGACTCCACTGAATAAAATCTGAAAAAATTACCATAATTACAGTCCATTACAGTGATTTCGTAACCCTGACTATGATGTGGCCGCCAAAATACCATGCAAATAAATCATTTGATGTCTAGACTCCTGCTCAGTAGATATCCAGTAATATTTAAGATGTAAATATCTATTGCAAACTAAACTGTAGCAAGACTCAGTCTGAACTGAGGCCAGATAATCGCTCATATTCCTGCAAAACAACATCAAAAAGTCTTCGTGTGGTTTTCACTTATTTGAACCTGTTTAAATGCACTCTTACTCATTTAGGAAGGGCCTTTAAACATTAAACCAGATAACCTGTAACAGTTTAAGGTCTTCATGAAGGCAGAGAGACAGAACATCTCAACGTTACATGAAAACATCAGATATTCAAATATACTGATCTTGGAAAAGCCCTCAGTGTTTGTTCTGTTACATGTAAGCAATGATATACAAGCACAGCTCTTATCTCCAAAACTGCTCCTCAAGGCTTCTGGAAGTATGTTTAGATATTTTCTCAGACACCAGAACACAATAATTGGGTAAGAAAGTAACAGAATCTTTGCTGTGGTTATGCTAGAACAATCTAAAATAAAAAATACAGCAACGCATATGCATATGGGCCTTAAATAATCCTGTAAATGACACTCATTATAGTTGTTCTAAATATAAACGTACAACCAGCAATTGCACAAATTACTTGCTATAGTCTTTCTAACAGCCTTCAGAGTCACTGAGAAAGCCGTAATTTGTAACATTCAGTTGGATATGATTATTACAGGGCTGAAATCATTTTCTGCCCAGTGGGCTGGACACTGAATTCTGACCTCTAGAATGTCCTAATATCACAGAACTCAGTGGAGTTACAATGTCAAAGCACAAAAACATAAGTTTCAACTAACATTAGAAACCAGCTAATTTCATTATCCTGCACACCTCACCTGTGACATCACACCAGCTTTAACCAATGAAATCCAGCCATTTAACAATCATGATTATCCATTTAAACAAATCAGCAAAACATCCAAACTATACACTAAATTATGCCCATCAACATGAGATTTTGTGCAGAATTACCAAACAAATAAATAAAAAAACATGATAAAACATCTAAACATAAATTCTTAGTGGGCAAAAGGGGTTCTTGAGTGAATTATGCTCTAGAAAACGACTGCCTTTCTAAGTTTCATAAGACAGACCTAACAGCGTACAATCTCGAGTTGAACTGAATGTCTAATATAATATTTTCCTTTCCATGACACACTTTCTCATCAGACCTAATTATTTCACAAAGGCTGAACACGATCTATTGTGGAAAGATGGGCTGTAATTACATTAACTTTGGCTTCTGTGTTTCCTCTCAACCTGTGATAAAGTCTTTTTACTGCGGAACAAGAGGTTATTTTATAACACACCATATTCAGTCTGAAATTAATAGGCTGGAAAATAAGTTGATGTTGAGATTAATAAATCCATTACGGCTTCTTTTCACACCTCATTTATCTTTGCTTCTCTCTCTCTTTTGATCTCGCTCACAGATTCATGTTTCTTATTCTTCCTGCACGTATATTGTATCTGAATCCGTGTGTTATGACGACGCGCGGCGCTCATAACCTTGATCATGTATAATCAGCTCATTTTCAGCCACAACCAACTTCTCCATTATGAGCCCGAGACGCCCTCACAGCTCAGACATCCGCAAGGCTAGAAATCTCTGCTTGTCTCTTGCCGATCAGTTTATATGAACCTCCATTAATATCATATTAAAGTCACAGCAAGCAGAGAAAAAGATGGATTTTAATAATAGTCAAACATCTTTACTGCTGCTCCAACATCTACGTCTGTGATGATGCATAAGCACTGCATGGCTAAACATCTACTGAGGTTTCCAAGCATGAAACTGCCTTCCTTTCAAATCTCCTAGTCGGAGAGCAGCCGTCACCTGTCGTTCTGTGAAACGGGGAAATAAAAACAGCATGTTTGTTTGCCCCAGGGCACAGAACGGCATGCAAACATCTCCTGCAACACAAAACAGATCACAGCAGGACCTGACAGGCCCTCAGGCTCGGTTTGGACACTCACAGAGGTTAATGGCTAATTGATACACAAGCTTGGAGCACCGTGGTGTTTTCCTTTCAAACCGCTCGGCCTCTCCGTCATCGTTCCGGAACAGTAGCACACCTTCCACAGAAATGTTCCCACTTTACACATCCAGATGAGAGCTCTATCCTTTAGGATTGCAGGGTCATAACTAATGAAGAGAGAAACACACAGATCTGAAGCAAACGCTACAGGTGATGAATTTAAAGCAGAACTCTTAGGGTGTATTAATTTATCAACAGCAGAGAAAATAACTCCTGCTTCAGTGTTCATAAATTCACAAAAACCCAGCGCAGATACGAAGCGCTTTCTTCTGTACGGTAGGAAAGCGACCTTCAAACATGTCCCTGAAGAATCGCTTATCCTTCAAGTAAATGTATTTCTCAGAGAAATAGCTGTTTTTCTGCTCCCTAAATCCTGTGATGTCAGCCCAAGATACTTCAAAACGACCATGGATGCTTAATTTGTTCATGAAAAGGAGACTCCAGGTAAAAACCTGGTATTTTCATACAGTAGATATCTGTGTTGGTTGAACATCATCTGTCTCAAGAGGTTGAGAAGCTCTGCACAAACTGCCACTTAAGCAGAATGAACAATCTTTATCTCCATCACACAGACTCTTTAAAACACAGTAGATTAGCTGAAATACATGAGGCACGTGCTGTACATTACATACTAAACAATCAGGATACTGCACGTACAGGGACTGAAATATCACTCGGGTTAACAGACATCCACACTCTAGCAACTGCCTAGCAACACCTTGGAAACCACCCAAAATCTCCTAGCATACTTTCTGCAGGCTAAGGTTTGTAAGTATTATAGCAACTGAACTGCAAACATTGAGATAAACACACAAACATGCAGTTTCTGTGTAAGTGTAACCAAGATCTCAAACCAAGGCTGCATAACAACCTTGTGAAAACTGAAAGTCATTTCGTATTCATACAAATTATACCGAAGGCCTTCACTGATCTCAGAGCAGCTTCTGCTAACATTTCATTTACACTATAAACAGGAAGCGCACACCATCTCCAAACGCATTAGAGGAGTCTCACATATCTTCCTCAGGTGTCCAGCGATTCTGCTGCAGATAATGAAACCAAACATCACAGACTAATTCAATCAAGAACCTGTGATTTAATCTGGAGCTTCAAACAAAACAAGATTCATCTCCCTGAACAAAACAGTCCAGGCAGATTTGTCTCCCAGGCACATCCCTTGGTTTACTGACAAATTATATCTGAAAGGTCTGTGACACAATGTAAAAAAAGACATAATGGCCTGGACAGAGTTAAATTGTTACACCAAAAACAAGCGCAAGAGACATGGAGATGCCATTGTGTTGTACAAGTTCGGCCCACTCAAGATGAAACGTTTAAAGTCTACATGACCAAAAAATAACGATTGTCTTGTTTTCAGTAAAACTAACCATATTTTCCCACCTAGTTGGATTTGCTGTGGCTTTAGGAATCTGCTGAATTAATTGTTTTGTCATGGTGCTGTGCAACCAGCTGTCGCTGTAACAGCCCAGAAAACTCAAATCTTACACTTTAAGATGACAAAGACAAAACAGAAGAGAAACAAAACTAAAAACAGATTCCCCACGACCGGCTGGCGAAGCGCAACTGAAAGCTCATTGGACGATGTCAACATATGAAGATGTGCACAAATACACAGATTAAAGTCAGAATTTATGGGTCAATATTCAGATTATAGACAGATACAAATTTTAGTTAGACAGAAAATAGTGTCAGTGTCATACAAACGTTTATTTCAGAATGTATCTATCATCACATTCAAATGATAAGGACATTTTAATATATGAAATGTAACAAGCTATAGATTGTGTCTTTGGGTAAAGCTATGAGTGAACATTTTAACCATAACACATTTACATGTAAAGACAGCTAGTAACAAACCTACTAACACCTACTAATTTCATACTAACTAGGTCCTGAATTATGACAGTCCTGTTTAGAAACTGCAGGTTTAATTTGCATCAATAAAAACCAGGTCATATGTAAATATGATGCAAATTACTCGTAAAACAACCTGGATTAAAGGTCAAGAGGCAATTTATCCCTCAGAAACACTGGAATGTTTAATTGTTCACTTTTAGGACAAACAAGTTGTTGGCAGTGAGGATAAAAAGTCTTTCATTTGTGGCCCTGAAGCCAAGCACTGGATTATTGGTATCCAGGTTGGCTACCTGTTGCTTGGCAACCTGGCCAACCTGTCGTCCCTGTTTGCGGTTGAAGAGGACCGTGTCGACAGGCGACGGCTGACGGTAAATGAAGACCCGTCTGAGGCACTCGCCCAGGGCGGCGTACGAGAAGTTGGGGGCGCAGGTTGCAAACTTTTTGTCCCGTTTTGAAGCTTGAACATAGCCTGAGTGAAAAGAACAAACACAGAGAATTAGAAGAACTGTGGACTGTATTTTTTCTGAATGTTGAGTACTGAGATGTATAAACACATATGAAAATTTAATTTAAAAAGATTAAATCCAAACAGGGGAAACCCATCCGCTGGGGAGAACATATTAAGGAACCTGTGGGACTGTTGGTTTATTCCACCTCAGACTGAAACCATGGAAAGATCTGAAGGGCGTTAGATGGTAAATCACTACCAGAGGATAATTTATATCTACATTTGCTCTTACCCAGTGCATTAAACGTAGCGATGTGTTCCCACAGGTCAGTGTCCCGGCTGGGCCGCGGCTGCCAGAGCAGAGCATCAACATCGTGCCGCAAACAGAACGCCGGCGTTTCTGAAGGATCCACATGCACTGAGAACAGAAACTGGTGGCTTCCGAGGCTCACCTGAAAGTTACACCAGATACAGTTATCAGTGATATCTGAAATACCTTTAATACTTCATGACTTAACAGAAATCTGAAAACACATTTTCATCCAAAACCCTGAGAAGTTCATGCAGAGAAAAAAGCAACACAATTATCACGGCAGCTGTACACAAAACCACCGCAAAATTCATCAACACGAACTTGATGTGAAATCTCTCGCCTGTTATGAATCACTGTCCGTTGTGATGTACGCTGAATATGATTAATAACATGACTCTGTTTTCACCGATGTCCCCATATCTCTGCTATTACTCGCCTCTGCTGTCCAGTTGGTGAATACTGGTTGCCAAAATCTCCTTAAAACTGCCATTAACAAACGCTTGTTGCCGCCCTTACAGAAGAGTCTAACTGCCTGTTAATAACTTAACAACTGGTGACAGCTTCAGACAGAGGTTTTGAAGATACTTGTTTCTGAGGAAAATGAAGCAAATGATGCTCTGCGTTTGGAAAACACTTTTATCCAAAATCAATTACAGGGCATACAAGCTAAACATCTGATCAGTATGAATGTTCCCTGGCAATCGAACCCTCAACCTTTTGGAACCTTTTCAGAAACATTACAAGAAATCCCTGCAAGCCAACATACAGTACAAAGACTTCTAAGACTACAAAAAAGAGATTCTTTATACTGCCGTATAAATGACGTATCTCAGAAGACAGCATGCTGTCTCAAAAGTTAGCACGCTAGGTTTTGCAGCAGAGTTTGAACATGGAAGTTCAAATTACCAGCTTGTTATAAAGTCCTTCTAGGGCAATTAGAGAAGAACCGACTCACCCATTTTTCTTTGCATGACCCAACATTCTGAAACACAGAGCCAACTTCTCCACACACTGTAATTATGAGGAGCTTGCGAAACGAGACCCTGTATTGTTTGTAGAGAGCGATTGTGACTGACCTCATTGCTCCACACGTTTACGCCGCCAACACCAGCGAACAGAAGGACTTCAGATAATGAAACACACCTGAAAATAAAAGCCCTTAGACCCTCTGTTCTGTTATGTTCAGTCACATTCCATCTCTTGGTGAGAGGTTGAAATGTTTATAGCTTTGCAGAAATGGGCACCTGACTGCGCCGGCTAAAACTGCTTCTCTCAAACTATTACACACAGTCTCATGTTTAATTCATAAACACAGTAATAATGATTTTTACCTCAGGGGTGCAAATTTGTCCTGCCACCATACTACATCAAACTTACATTTCATGAAACGGACTGATGTAATGAAAAATGCTAAGCTAGACACGCTCTCGGCCCAAAGAGAAGACAGGAAGGGCCATTTAAGAAACTCACGCCAAGTGCCCCGTGAATTGAAGCAACGACTGTAAGAAGTTTCACCTTTCATTTATGTGCAGAGGAAACTACCCAACAGTCACAGCATCAGACATCTTCAGATCTGATGACGCAATGGACGAGTTTCCACCCCTCACTCTTTCTCCACAATAAACCGTCTGTATCTAATGAAAAGCACTTCGCTGATCTCAGCTGATGTTGAGGAGCCGTTGAGATACGAATTGTTCAAATAAACAGTAAATGTCAACCCTGCCATTCAACTCATCGCCGTCGAAAGCCAAGTGCGCGTCTCAGAGGAGGTGTGGCGCTCTTCAGCGCAGCCAAAAGAATATGAAGTTCTTTTAGGTCTGTTCCAGTACCCAGTCGAGGGACACAAACATGCAATCAAAAACTCTCTGAAGAGGTCGACGTGGGAACGGCTCTCCTCAGAACCTGCAACAGAGAGGCTTTGAAATCTGCGAGCGTGTGCTCTCAGAAAAGGTCAAAGTGTTTTTCTGCATCAATGTAAGTGATTTAGAGGAGAGAGTAAATGGGGGTTGGTGTTGATGTAGAAGGAAGGGAAAATTACCTAAAAGCTTTCAGTGAACAACAAATGTGAAGTCTTCTTTGTGAAATCTTAATGTACAAATTCTAAATACTATTTATGACCTTATGAAAGAAGTTGACCTGAGAATTTGCATGTTAAAATATAAATAATTGGTCTAAAATTAGACCCATAAAGTCCACATAACTGTATATTAATGTTCCCTAGTGTCACAAGTGATTGGTCCATTTTAAGCAACACTTATAAAACTAACAGTCCCCTTGTGACAACAGTCTGAGTACAGCCGTGGCCTGGAGAGTAATTTACACCTGAATTATCACACTTAAAAGAAAACCTGACCAATTAGACTAAACGTGCTGCCTATGCCCCGCCCATTTTCCATGTTTTATGCTAATTGCCCTGAATGCTTTTTGCATTCAGTGGGCTCACCACATGCGTGGGCTTCAGCGAGGTCCCATCAAAGCGCATCAGTGTGGAGCTGTCTTCTGGAAACATGTCACAGTCCTCCAGTTCCTGAGCGTTGCAGGGCGGCTTGTCCTTCTCCGGGTCCGGATTCTACAGAGCCAAATCCAGATTCATTAGGAGATACACTGGGATGTGGGAAAATGGCAGAATACTGCAGAGAGACACTGACCAGGTCTTCAGCGGTGAGATATGACAGTTTCTGCTGGAGCTGTGATTTCTGTTCATCGGTCATTAAATACTCGCCCCTCCGGTCTCCCAGAACCAGTTCAGACCACAGCGGACCCTCGCTGCGCTTTTGAAGAGTCACCTCCAAACTGCAAACACAGTAATCTTTCTGGATAAACACATAATCAGATATTATGACAAAGCGAAATGAATAAAAAACTGCATAATTATTTTAGATAACGTTTAAATTATTTCATTTACATAGTTGGCTGAACTAAAGCAAATTCTGCGTCGTGGTGTAATAATTCCCTCACAAATGAACTCTGTGCGCAGCGTACAAGTGCCATTAAACACAGAACATTTCTAAATCACTCTATGCATCCACACAAACAATTCCTTTTATATAATCCATCATAAATGCACAGGCCTCGTTGTGAAGATCTCAATGGGTTCCATACAAATGCAAATAACCGTGACACTGACTGCTAAGACAACAGACACAGGAAATATAAACAAACATGCAGACACTTGAAAATGCAGGCAGGCAGACCCTGCACTCCGCAGGACGAGAGGGTTCATCAGAGCCTCTTATTAAAATCAAGGAAGTGGAAGGGTAAAGGTGAGAACAGTGTGGGGGTGTCTGGAGAACATGAGTGATGGAAGAGATCCGGAGAAAAGTACGCTGAAATTCACATTAGACTACCTAATGTTCTAATCATGTTTCTGAGGAACCGTTTGGGAACGTCTCTTCACAACACGTGTGGAGAACGTGTGGGCAGTCACGGTGACAACCGACGCCTCTTGTGTGCACACAACACCGCGGGCGTCTGTTCTCCAGGCGTGTGAACTCAGAGCTTGCCAAACGCCTCCTGTGCTGATACACAATGCATTTAGCCTCTGCCAAAATCTGTGCATCTATTTACCTTTTTTCGTCTTGAATGATCCAAGTACTGGATTCTGGATCCACAGGTGCAAACAGCTGCCCGTCCAGCAGGGGGGCGTAGTCGCCCACCCCCACCCGCAGACAGTCCACGCTCAGCCTGAAGCGGATGTCGTCTTTAGTGATGCCTTCAGGTAAACGCACACACACCGTCACATCTTCCTCGGTTTGCTGCCAGAAGTAGATCGGGTCTGTCAACAGAACAACACAAGAGACACGTGATTTACGTTTATGTATTT
This sequence comes from Yasuhikotakia modesta, assembly GCA_036877545.1. NCBI lineage: Eukaryota > Metazoa > Chordata > Actinopteri > Cypriniformes > Botiidae > Yasuhikotakia > Yasuhikotakia modesta. Next base: position 9,830 of record JBAJNP010010586.1, read on the forward strand.
ATCAGAAGCTTTTATCCAAAGCGACTTACAAATGAGGGAACAATAAAGACAGTAGATCAGCTGAAAAACAACAGCCTTACAAACATGGTGGCATTTTCCCTAGACTAGCATAGAGCAAAAAAAAGTGCAATTGTAATTTTAGCTTTCAATTATTAAGCGATGAGGTAAGAAATACTCAAAAGTCCAGACAGACACAGATCACTTGAATAATATAATTATATAGTTTATGGATAACAGCTGTTAAAATAATGAAAAATCTAGCCTGGAAAGTGTTACTAATGCTGTTTAATTCTGTTATCTTATATTGTGATGGAGGTGTGTCATAAATAATGTGTGATATATTCTGTGACTGCTGGTATTCACAGTATAGTTACCACGAAACATCATAAACTAAACGTGCGCGAGCGCAACAACCTGTGATTGTGTTTTTACAACAAGAAACTGAACCTTGTGTGTCCCCACTGATATTCATTGGTTAAGAGCATAATCCAAAATTGTGGATTTTAAAAGTACAGGAAGTTACAGGAGTTACACTTTATGACCCTCAAACGCACAAACCCTATTATCAAAAACACACATTCTTTACTCCTACACTGTTAGAAGTTATTACACAATATTTTACAAGACAATTAAACAAGACAATTAAAATTTCACACATACAGAGAGACATAATATCTAGAAACGATCTATAGCATGTTGGTCTAATGGCACGAGTTTCACTCTCCGTGGGAAGCAGTCCCATGTTAGCTGATTATACAATAACACGTCAAAGAACTTGTTACAATGTTGGAAAAGCGTCTGAAAAGAGTCAAAGTTTTCTTTCAAACTGCTTGAGTCCTTGTCATTTTTCAGCAAAGCTGATCTCTGGATCTGAAACGGAAGGTAAATAAAGAGACGGATGAGGAAACAGAGGAACAGTGAGATCCAGAGGTCTGTGTCTCAGCTGAGCTGCAAAACCTCATTATTGAAATAGGAACAATCTTCTCAAGCTGTAATGCTGCTTTAAAAGTGCAATTGGGAGTAAGAGCACCTGCTCATTACCTCCTTTTGTTGCAGGTCTAGTAATCTTGCACCAACACGAGTCCTGCGGATAAAACAGGATAATGACGAGAAGCATCTCCGTGACGGGGCAAAATCACAGTGATTCACAGGGTCAATAAACAGGGCGAGTGTGTGAGGGGAACTAAAGGGGACATATTCCACTTGGACAGAGAAAATGGTAATTTTTTAGCACTTGAAACAAATAACAAAAGCATTTGACAATTTGTTTCTACTCTGTGGAGAATATCAGAAGCTTTTAAGCAGCATAACATTAAATGTTTCTGTCAAAAATAGAGGAGCCTGCCTTTAAATCTGTTTTACAGATTTAAATCTGTTGTACAGTATTTTTAATTTCTGTATTCACAGAACACATTAATTTACATTAATTTACTCATGACAATCCAGTGAATATCTAAGCTGATCGTTTCTATACAACGAAATAAATGTATAGGAAAAACAAGAATTACAGTTTAGAGGGACAGAATTAAAATGGCTGTAAACGGTCTCACAGTGTGTGTGTGTATGGGACACTGAATTAATATGGTCCATAAAAAACTTTGGTTGTTCATACATGTTAAATCTCAAAATCAGAGTGTGTGTGTGAGTGTGTGAGACCATTAACAGTCTTTTGTGGCAAAGAGAGGTCGACCTTTCTTCTGAAACAAGCTAATGCATCTGTGTTCTGGAGTCTCACTCCACAATGAGCGAGAGAGAGACAGAGAGGAGACGAGCTGTGCTCTGTTCTTCTGAGATCACCCCCTTTATATCAAATAAAGACTCAAAGGGTGAGCAAGAAACAAATGGCCTTTCAAAATTCCCTCTCGCTGGTTTTCACTGCGGCGCCGCTGCACACCAGCAGCACGGGGTGTCAGAGAAAAACAGGAAACGAGACGCCGATGACGACCAGATGACCAAATGGAGACGTTTTCGAACGTCAGCAAGTTTTTGGTCGTCATGGCTGGAGCTGCTTCACAAAAGTACAATTTCAAAAGAGCTAGGAAGTGAAAATTAATATCTCACTTCAGAAAAAGGTTTTGATAAAAATATATATTTGCAATTAGCACTCGCTGACATCTGAAAATGTCAAACGCTGATGTGAGGTACAACTTACTTTAATAATGCCAAATCAATTCAGTCATAAAATAAAGAAAAATTTGCAGGCACTTGCTAAGCTTGAGTTTTTTACAAGCACGTCTGCAACTGGCCTGTCTTTACATGTCGGCCTTTATGTAAAATTCCCAGCCAATGAGAGCAAAATGCAATGATGACCACAGCACCACAGACTCTGAAGTGCACAGCTCTCTCCGGCTCTCATCACAGTCTATTTGAGGAACTCTATTTGAATGGTTCTTTATGACGTTTCTATGGATACAGAAAGATCTGATTCATTCTGTGAAAATACGGCTCCTCGGGACTGCAGCACTTGAGAGTTTCTAGGCTGATTGGTGTCTCGAATCTCTTCTCTTGTGGGCTTTCAAAAAACTGCTAAAGTGCTACCTAGTGCGGTGGAGAAACTTCACTCTCTGAAAGTTTAGATGAATATGCTGGGATGTTTCAGTTGCAACATACAGCACATGAAGATCGTATGTTCTTGTTCTCCATGTTTATCCATGTTTGACTGTCTCAAACATTTAATGTGAGTGACGTTTTAGATGTTTCCTCACCTGAGTTCTCCACCTCCATAACCTCAGCAGAAGGTTCCTCAAGAGGAGCTCCATCCACCTCAGTGAAGCTGAAGGGTTTCTCTGAAGCTATGATGATTCCTTTACCCTGAGGCTCTATTGCAGCATAGTGTGGAACAGACTTGCCCTTCATCATCCTCTTCTTCCTCACCTCATACTTCCTCTCCTCACCTGCAGGAAACAAGTGTATATACTTCATCATATACAGCCATTACATGTTACCCTATAGATATATATACAATATTGCCCTATATCATTTATCTCTATATGCATTTTATCTCTATATAAAATATCCAAACATTCAAATTTTATCCAACCAAGATTTTCAAACAGCAAAACTTTTATAATGTAACTGTCTCTAATTACCTGAAACCTAAACACAATATTTAAAGTTTTCGTGAGAAGCGTTCTTGTACTGTTTCTCTTAAATGAATGGCAGCTGATCGGATATTTTGTTCTGGAACAGAATTACATTCACTGAAACACTGGTTCTGTCTCACCCTGCCCAGCAGAGTTGTCCACTGTGATCCACTCCAGCGAGATTGAAAAGCCGCTGCCTTTGGTATCAGACGGATCTTTCTGGATTCTCAGAAGCAGCACTTCAACGGTGTGCACGTGAGCGTGCACGTGAGCCAAGCTGTGCACGATGATGAACGGCTCTCCAAGACGCTGGCTCAACATGGACTGAACATAGAAAACATACAGTATCCATTACACAACTACAGTACACAAAATATGATGCACTGCAAAATACAGCATAACTAATACAGTTCATTATCTGAACAGCTGGATTTTTTAAGGTTGCCAAGCAACATAGCGACTTGCCATGTTATTACTGAACGTTTGACCGCAGGTGTCTGTCCCCCTGCCTCTTACAATGGCTATGAACGTGTCTCGTCCAATCAGGAGTGAGAGACTGATCAGTCTGTTTGTATATTTAAAAATGTTTAGGTAATTATTAAAAGGAAATTATTTTTAGGAAGGCAGATAAGGGATTCTATCTCAAACATCAAATAAATTAATTACAGTAACAACATCAGAAAATAATACCTCCCACTTCAGATGCGAACTCTCTCCCCTCTTGCTGGTACGCAGGAGAGTCAACGTCCCGGTTCCGTCCGACAGCGCGGCCCATGTGGCCGAGGTCAGGCTCAGAGACGCACACACCTGCTCTCCCTCACATGAGCTCGGGACCGATTCAAAGCGGAACATCTCACGCGGTTTCCCCAAAGCTGTGTCCTGCCAAACATCAGATATCATCTGTCAATATCCCAAAGGCTACAGCTAACAGACTTCTGCTTTAAACAAAATCTGGGCTGGGTACTGAGGAACTGTTAGACATGCTTAAATTATGCACATATTTTGAAGTTATAAACATGAGTGTCATTTAATCATTACATGGGCAGGTAGATTATATATAATCGTATAGGCAAACCCAATATTGTTACTTATAATAAACTAATACTATATTATTATTAGTATTAAACTATAGAATGAACCATAGTATGGAACTACAGTGTGGAACTACAGTGTGGAACTAAAGTACAGTATGTGGATGAGTTTGAACTGGAAAGCAGATATTTAAACAACAAAACAAAATGTTAAATGTTTCAATGACTCCTGGTGGCAACATCTCATCAGACGATCTTTAATCTTTAAGAACAACTGACAGATCAAACCAGCAAACTCTTAGAAAATTAACAAGCACAAAACATCCACGTCCCTGAACTTCAAGGGCTGTCATTTGAAAAGGATTACAATGAACTTAATAAGCATCAGTTACACTCTGTATAAGGGCAGCAATTTCTCCATAGAAATGGCAATTGGTCTTCGGTTGCCATGGAGCTTTGATGCACATATTAACAGAAGCATCTCAGTTTTCATTTCTTTCCCAGAAGGAAAATGCCTCCGACCTTTAACTCTTAAAGAAAAAACACATTATCTTCTAACAGTAATTATAGTTTAATCCACACGTTTCGTAAGTCATTTGATCTGCTTAACAACAAGCTGTGAATTACATTGGTCTGCATTAGAAATCAACTAAATATTGATTTACTTCCTTCTGATATTAAATGACAATTATCACAAATAATAATTAAAAATGATGCCAGTCTGTGTAAATGCGAAGAGAAGAACGGAACACAAACACACGACTGCCCTCTGCTGGTAAAAATAGATACACGTACATGTATGCATTTCGCTTACAGTGACTTATAATGCATTAAAGCTACACATTTGTCGTTTTCTGTAGATTTGGAATCGAACCCACAAAGGTTGTGCTGCAAACGCAATACTGTACTAATTCATATGCAATGCATCCATACACTGCGTTTAAAACTTTCATTGACCAATAACCAATGCACACTTTTAGTGTGTGTGTGTGTGTGTGTGTGTGTGTATAATCTATCATGCATGTTTTTGCAAAACTGTTTTGCATGCAATAGATTTCTGTTACCTGACAGCAACACAACAAAACGTTTAACCAAAGCGTTTCCCTGAACGGTTTATGCTTTCTGATAAAAATCACGTCTGGGTTTGTCTGGGGTCGGTGTGTATTATTCAGCCTTATAATACTTTTCTTTTAATACTTTTCATGCATTTGTTTGCATGCTTGAAAAACGATATTAAGAAACGTATGGGTTCTATCCCAGACAAAACAAGTACTGATAAACATCTTTAATTCATCTTAAATCTGATAAAAGCGTTTCTGCCAAATACATAAATGCAAATATATCTTACCAGGGTCACTGTGAAGTTAAGAACCCGTCCCATGGTGTCTATGAAGTAAACGCTGTCCTCGTACCAGGGGTCCATCTGTAGATAGTTGTACATGCCAAAAGCTCTCATGTGGTCCAACGTGTACTGACTGTCTGTCAGCTTAACTTCAGCCACAGCTGAAATAAAAACAAAACACACTTAATAAAACATAAAACACACTTAATAAAACATAAAGACACACTTAATAAAACATAAAACACACTGTCTTCAGTCTTACGAGCCTGATCGTCCATTAACACGTGCAGTTCACAGATACAGGCCTGATGTTTTTATACAGCACGAATTAAACAAACAAACGCGTAAATAACAAACAAAATGAAGTAACAACAATTCACATGAAGTCCTTCATCTCACCTGCATCTAGTCCTACATTGTAAGTAGGGATTGAGTCCAGGGACAGCCTGTAACTTTCAAAGCTGGGATCCAGCAAATCTCTGTTTACCTTCAATGAGCAATTCGGTAACGCCATGATTTATTAAACTTACATTCACAACAATGAATATTAAGTTGCAGCAGAATTTGCTAAAGTATCATTTAGCAATGAAACGCAAGGTTGCTGGTAACAGGAAGCTTGTACAGTAGTTGCACCCGAGCTTCCGGACCTACCGCTCGGCATTCTGGGAATGTGAGTTTTGTTCTGTTGGGGCGGTGAATTGTTTATATTAGTTATTAGTTTATTAGTAAAACTAGTAAAATAAAAATTATAATTTCATTTATTTGCTTACTCGCTCACTTTATTTTCCAACGCTGTTGTTGGGTAAAAACGTGCAAACTTGTGTTTGTAAGAGGTATTTCAGTAATGCACATAAATGCATCTCCCCAGTATTTGTAAGAGATTTATCCATAATGCG
>JBAJNP010010587.1:0-16181 GCA_036877545.1 Yasuhikotakia modesta
GTGTGTGTGTGTGTGTGTATGTGTGTAAACAAATGTAAGATGTTATCATTTCTGTCCTTTTTTACGTTTGTGATCAATATAAATTATGGTTGCTATTAAATTAAAGTTGATAATTTAACTCAGTTGTGGGTTGATGCGTGTTGCGGTTTATGTTAAACCAGCAATAGTTTAAAGGTGTCCTCAGACAGTATGAGCTTTCGGCTGTACACAAACTACTATGACATTATACACAAACACATACAGATAGATTTGTGCACAGCCAGAAATAGGATAACAGATGAATCTCATTTGACCTTCTGGTTTGTTCACATAAACTAACCACAGGATAAAATGGAAATGTATCGTTCTCTTCAGACTGAGCCTGTCAGTCCTGTGCTGACAGATGTGTTCAGTTCATGATGTGAAACCAACACTGAGGTTTCCTAAAGCATTTATTTTTACTACTGTACAAGCTACTGAGACAATATTATCAATAAAAACAGTATATATGAAATGTGTAAAAAGATAAACAATGTGATATCTTCTGGTTTGATAATGTGAAAACTGTATTAAGGTCTCTTAAATTAATACAGTTTTTAGGTCTGTCTGTCAGTTTGAGGTGTTTCATTAATCTGTGACATCATAGAATATTTATCATCTGATTAATGGAAACAGATAAACAGACATTTGACATGCAGTGAGCCAGAAATCATTAACACTGTTCAAATGATTTCAGTAGTTACATATTATCAGTTGTGATAAATCAGTTTTATTGTTACAAATAGGTTCTGCACTTAACTTCTGACTGTGATAAAGCAAATTTCAGTAAATCATATTTAGACTAAATTATAATGTTTTGTGTTACTCGTCTTTAAGTTCAACGTAACATTCATTGAATTAAATTAGATTCTCAGGATTAAAGATCATTGAAATCCCTCTTTTATTTTTTACATATGTCCTGCTCATCCTAATGTATACAGATGTGTGTACAGGTGTATATCTTTGAAAAATCCTCTATTTTTCTCATTGGTCTGTAAATAAAAGCTTTTTAAAAGTGATGTCAGTGGTTTGGGATTATTGTTACGTTCAGTGTTTTATATTCTGGTGTTGCTGATCGTTCAATTGCAGATCAACGTTCAAAGGGAGGAAAAGGAGTGTCAGGTCATACACACACACACACTTCCCCATCACAGATCAGTGGCTGTGTTACTGTGTGTATGTCAGCATCACAGAGGTGAGTGTGTGTACAGTTTTATTTGATGTATGAAATATGATTATTTATGAATATGATGTTGCTCTTGTTTAATTAACCAAGAGAATGTCACTACACAGARTAGCAATTTTTAAACACAAGTTTACATATTCTCTCTCAACTACATGTGCATTAATGCAAATTTGAATAAACCCATAGTAAAATGCTTGTTTCTATTCAAAGTAAGTGTAGCCGGTGGACCTCAGGAACGTATCATTCTGAAGTTTAAAAATATAACGTCAGATCTTGAATGTTTTAAAACTGGAGGAAAGAGGTAAAGTGAAGAGTGTTTATATTTGAATGCATGATGAAGCATAAGTTACCCTATAGACAATTATAGCTTATGTTTTATGGCACACAAACTGTTTGCCATTTCATTTTATGGTCTTTGTACATTGCACTGAATGGTTGTGTAAAATCCTGTGTTACTGTGATGTTTGCGTTATTTGTGGAAGGAGTGTCATATGTTATTTTTGTTTAAGAATCTCCTGTGCAGTGAGTGTCATGTCGGTCTATCCTAACCCTGTTGTGCCCTCTGGTCTGGAGTATCTGACACAGGTGAGCTCATCACTCTGTCACACAGAAACAGACATATGACGGGATGTGTTATATATTATGTGTTATATATGCAAACTCTGTGTTGGTATTATATGATATCAGCCTCAATGTTTTCTTTTACAGATTGATCAGATATTGGTGCATCAAAAGATTGAGTTACTGGAGGGTAAAGTTAATCATCTTATAAATCATTAAACATTTTTTCTGTTTATTGTTATTCTGTTTTATGTTATTATTTTCGGTGAGGTTAACAGATCCTTCTTTACATAAAAACTTGTTTCTATATTTTCTTTTTGGAAATAGTCTGTAATAGTCTGTTTAGTGGGAGGGTTTTAAAACATTTCCGAATTTAAAAAGGTAACTAAACAATACTGTTAAAACAATGATTGTATTTCTCATCTCTCTCTCCGTTCAGCTATCATTGGTTTTGAGACAAATAATCAGTATGAGATAAAGAACAGCATGGGTCAGATCATCTATCACGCTAAAGAACGCAATGACTGCTGCACACGCAACTGCTGCGGTGCTCTTCGCAGCTTTGAAATGAAGATAACAGATAACTGTGATCAGGAAGTGATTCATATAATCAGACCTTACCGCTGCATCTCCTGCTGTTGCCCCTGTTGTCTTCAGGAGGTAATTATTTTATTCAACATGCAGAGTTTTCCTGATATTCAAATAAAGTAGATTTGTAATAAAGTAGATTTGTAATAAGAGTTTAATTTATAACTGTATTGAAAAATCTGCTGGCTGAAATATTTAAAGGCAGGAAAGATGTTTTTCCCCAACAATGTTTTACTGTATGCTTGTTAACAGAAAAAGATTTATGTCTTTGCTGTGAAAGATTTATTTACATACCCTCATGCGCTGTTGGAGGGGGTGTGGTTTGAGCATCCAGTGCTTTCAAACATCTGCTATCCAACTTTTAACCACCTGATAACCTGAAACACATGAAAGTGTGTTTAAATGCGCTTATGACATCCATATGCACCTGAAGTCATAATAAAGCTGTTATATATTTGATAAAATAGCAAGATTTACCCCTCCTCTTCCTCCTGTCTGCAGATGGAGGTGCAGGCTCCACCGGGACAAACCATAGGCTACATCACTCAAGACTGGCACATGTTTAAGCCCAAATTCTCCATCTTTGACATGCACAAAACAAAAGTGCTGTCCATCGAGGGGCCTTTATGTGCCATCAGTTGCTGTGGGGATGTGGATTTTGAAGTACGTGTGTGTGACGTTTATGAAACATTTTTTTGAGTTATTCTCATCTTAATGGAAAACTTCACCCAAAACAAACCTATAATTTACTCACCCCAGTGTTATACCAAACCTGTATGACAGTTTTGCTTCTGAAGAGCAGAAAAGAAGCTTTTTTGATAAAAATATATTTCCATTTTTGGGTGAATTTTCACACATTTGATGCATCATTATGTTTTTGAAAATGTATTAATTTATAAATCTGAATTTAAAAATTGAGGCATAAATATTTAGATTCTGCTGAGAAGATTAACAAGGTTTAGAGATGTGACATGTTTGACAAGAAGGTTTTGTTTCGTGTCTGATCTCTGCTGCAGGTTCAGGGTGGTGATGGGGGTCCTGTAGGGCGTATCAGTAAGCAGTGGAGTGGTCTGATTAAAGAGGGACTGACTGATGCGGATTATTTTGGGATAAACTTTCCCATGGACCTGGATGTGAAGATGAAAGCAGTTCTGCTGGGGGCTTGTTTCCTTATAGTGAGTTATAAATAAACGCATGAATTCATCCAGTCATTCAGTTACATACATAATCATTCCTTTATATGTCCAAATGTTATTTGTAATGTTATTGTTTTTGTGTTTTCCTCAGGACTACATGTTCTTTGAGAGCACCGGTGACTCTGGACAGAGATGCAGTGTGTTTGGCTGACAGAAAGTCTGTTTTATCCACCAATTACTTTCAGGATGTTAATTGTTTTGTTTAAATAAACATAGGCTGCTTCTATTGTATCTGTGTTGTTTGGTGTATTTGCATTTGACTGAACATGGTGAGCCAGAGTGGTTATGCACTATTTTTCCCTATATTCCTAATAATTATAAATAAATCATTTCATTCTAACCTTAACATGTTCTCAAAAATCTACTTACGTTATTTTGTGGAATTAAACTTCACCTCTAATTGAAAATGTTTCTGTCATTTATTCACCTTCATGTAATTTTAAACCTGTGTGCTTTTACAGTTTTGCTTCCAAGGAACACAAAATAATTATTTGTTGTTTGTCAAAGTTTGTTTAAAATGTTTTATGTTTGTAGAATTATGGCAAAAATGATTAAGTCTTTCAAAACAGAGACTTAACTAAAATAAGGTTTATTATATGATATTATGTATATACGGGGGTATTAACCGCATTTATAAGTTCTTGAAAACGTTTAAGAAGTGGAGATGTATTATGTTCTTCAGTAAGATTCAGTTCGATTTATTTTAGAGGTTTATGACATGGTTTTAATGAGGTTTAGTGAGGTTCTGGTATGGTGAGGTTCTGGTATGATGAGGTTCTGGTATGGTGAGGTACAGAACGTCACCTGTATTGTTTTGTTTTAAGTTATCTGTCACTTGATTCTGGCCGTTGTGGGGAGCTGGGTCAGATATAGATGTGTAACCTGACTTTAAATGTTAAAGTGCGTTTATGTGCCGATATTTCATACAGTGTTTGAATTACGTTCATTTCGCAGCTCGCGCTGTCCTGTGACGTCAAATAGATGCGTCGGAAGCGGCGCCCTTTCGCCCTAAAGAAGCGCCAGCGCTCATTGAATGAGCCAAGATTTACACCAGCCTTTATTTTATGTTTCATTTTCTCGTCTTGTGGAGCTAAATAACCCGTTTGTCGCGTCGGCACACAGCGAACAAGCTTTCGGCTTGAGGATAAGCTTAAACGGCGAGTGATCGGTGGTCGCTGTGCAGCTCCGGGGGGCGAGCAGCGGTACGTGCGATCGGGGTTTTCACACAAACCTTATATTAACATCTTCAGCAAACATTAAACGCGTTTTTTAAAGATTGCAAAGCGTTTCCGCTGCAGAATAACTAAGAGCAGAACAGAAAGTGTCGTGCACAAAAGTTTCTGCAGGGGACGCGCTCCCTTAGATTGGATAACGTTACCTGGACGGAATATAGCGAAATGCATCGTGTTAGATTTGTTGTGAAAATACTGAAACAATAAGATACGATGATCAAGCGTTGTAGTGAAACATGCACCTATTTTGCCTGCAATTAAAGAGCTATATTTTATTTATACTAACCTTATACTCTACTGGCATAATGCTATTACTTACTGTGTAATACTGTCAGATTTATGTCATTCTTTAACAGGCTTAAACATTATATTTATTATTGTATTTTTATACTCTAAAAAACACCTCCATCTCTGTTCATAACATGACATAACAACTAACGTGTGGATGTATTTCAGTTTAAATGCTAATCAGCTGCTTTCAAGCATTGTGCATTTCTGTTGTCTTCTCTTCGTTCTGATGCTCATCATCTTCATGCTTCAGTGAGGAGGCAGCCTGGCGCAGGTCATCAGGTTCTCCTGGATCATGAGAGACAGTGGCAGCAGTCTGGCTCAAACACACTGGTCCAATGAGTTGACACTGACCGCAGGACAGGAAGGCACCGGAGGTGGGGGTGCCATCAGTGGTGGTCATTTAATGAACCCAGCTATGGCCCAACATGCCCCCAGCCCTGCCAGCTTCAAACTGGGCCGCAGAGAGGAAGACGTCAGCATGTGGGGGGCAGACTGTTCTGTTCCTGAGGAGGAAGAGGACAATGAAGAGGAGATGCAGAGTGAAGATCAGTTGAACAACAAAGCTGAGAGTGATTTCCAGTGGAATGATAAAGGTAATGAGGACTGGGGCTCACCAGAACATCTACAGCCTGTGGAAATAAATGTCAGTGTTACAGGTGACTTTAGCCACTGCATGACCCACACTGGGTCCGGTCTGCATAAAGAGAGGAGGCTGCCTCGCATGCGGTATCGGAGCATGAGGTGCCCGAGCGTTCGCTACCGCCTCACCCAGCAATGGAGAACTTGGCGCCAGCGAGCCAAATGGGCTGGAACTATGGGATACAGGAGGGTCCGCAGATGCCACAGACCCTTCCACTCTGACAGACAGCTTCACCAGAGACAGCCTGGCAGATCATTGTTAAATGGAAACCCTGAAGGATGTCTTGGGACAGCAGAAGAAACAGCGAGTGAGTATGGCAACAAAAATTATTTCTGTTGAATGACCTGTTGATTTCTTAGACTTTACAAATGTGGTTTTAAAGGAAAGGATGGTGTTTATGATGCAGATGCAGAGGACAGGGAGGGACGGAAATCACCTGCCTGTATTCAGCGAGAAAAATCTTCTGTGCAGAATCAGCTCAGCAGTGAACACATCTCTTGTGTACAGGGTAGAAAACATTTAACTTCTGTGTTTGGCTCTGGTTTGATCTTCTGCTGTGTGTCATTGTTTTCATGGTCTTCATCTCTTCTTACTCTCCTCTTCCTCAGGTATTCTGGACGAGTTTCTCCAGCAGTATGGCAGTTTGATTCCTGTCCACGTGGATGAGGTGGTGGAGAAACTTCAGGACATCTTCAAAGAGAGCTTCTCAAGTCCTCACAGGTGCTCTCTCACTCCGATCAGTCACACAAAATGGCTCATACTTGCATGAATGCATGTACTGCAATGCATTCCCTGGGAAATGAACCCAAAATGTGCTGCTAACTCAACGCACTACCAATTAATCTACAGGAAACCTATAAAGACTTTCTTTGCTTCACTTTTGTTTTCTGTCTAATTGATGTGGATTCACAGGAAAGTAATGGTGCAACATTTAATGCAGTCGTACCAGCGCATGTCTGGCAGCTCGGTGATGCGAGGTTTTCGTGTCAATCACAAGCGGCACGTTCTCACCATGGACGATCTGAGCACACTGTATGGACAGAACTGGCTCAATGATCAGGTGCCTTACTGCTCATAAAACATTAACTTGGCTTTTATTGTCTGATGCTCCAGTGCGTTTCATTTCCAGTTCATGTTGTGATTGGAGGAATGCAGTTAACATCTGTGCCTCACATGTCACAGGTGATGAACATGTATGGAGATTTGGTCATGGAAGCTGCTCCTGAGAAGGTGCCACAAAACACAATAATGCAGTTCTACTTGCGTTATATGAGCTCAGTTTGATGGATATGAGTAACAGAATAATTAACTGCTGAATTATTATACAGACGCTGTTTGACTCATTCTTTCTCTCTGTGTCTCGTTTTTGACTCAGGTTCATTTTTTCAACAGCTTCTTTTATGACAAACTTCGAACAAAAGGCTACGATGGAGTGAAACGATGGACAAAAAACGTCAGTATTATAATTTTGATGTCTCATAGATCTATTATATATATATATGTATATATGTGTATGTATGTACACACACGCACTACATATATAATATATACGATTTAAATGGCATATATATATTTGTATATTTAAATGTAAGTGTAACAAATAAGTGTATGTCACCTCTTGATGATGAGAAATGCTCACATTCTCTCTGTGATGTGATGATTGTGATGATGATGGAACTGGTTCTTCTGCTCAGGTTGATATTTTTCAGAAGAAGTTCCTGTTGATCCCCATCCATCTGGAGGTTCACTGGTCACTGGTGTGTGTTCATGTCCCTCAGCGCAGCATCACATACTTCGATTCCCAGAGAACCCTCAACCGCCGCTGCCCCAAAGTACGTGGCGATTCTCAGCAGCGTCTCGTGTGCTGATGCTGAGGAAGAGTTTGACTGTTTGTGTGTCTCTGCAGCACATTGCCAAATACCTGCAAGCAGAAGCAATCAAGAGAGAACAGAAGAACTTTTACACAGCATGGAAAGGCTTTTTCAAAATGGTACGTTTAAGGTGAACTTGACCTGTATGTGTTTTGTGTAGGTTTGGTATTAACTTGTGTGATGTGTATGATGGCTGCTCACTAATAGAGCTTGTAAGGTGTGTGAGAGAGGTAAAGAAGATAAGAGTGGAGTGGTCTGTGTGTTATTGATCATTCTGTGTCTGGGATGTTCTAGAATGTGGCACGGCAGAACAATGACAGCGATTGTGGAGCTTTTGTTCTTCAGGTAATCTTTTCCCTCTGTTAGTAACTAGTTTACTCAGGTAAACTATCCCTGTTAGTAACTGTTCTATCATTGTGAATTTCTAACGTTGCTCATTGGTTTCACTGCAGTACTGTAAGTGCCTGGCCCTGGAACAGCCGTTCAGCTTTGGTCAGCAGGATATGCCAAAGCTACGGAGACAAATGTACAAAGAACTGTGTCACTGTAAACTGTCTCTGTGAGACTCTTTGTGTCCAGCGTTCAGATGAAACACAAGCAAACCAACATTTACATCTTCAGCTCGGCTGATTGTTCTGATCCAAAAACTGGAAGTGGAAATACAGCAAACTTTCTTGAGTGCCACCATTTTGTGGGCAGTTTTTTAATCATGTTTCTGATGTTAACTGAATGCTACATGGTAACAGCAGAGGCAGAGACAGGCAGACATTTTTAAGATGTAATGCGATATTCATAAACTGTTAATATGGACCACAACACTATACAAGGACTTTTTTTGTTTGTTTAGTATTGTTTGTCTATTGTTATGCATCTGTGTGATTTAATGAAAAACTATGGAGGAAAAAAAGAGCAACTGTAAATTAAACTGTTTATATCTTTTGAGATACATACTTTGTTGTAAGATGTACTAATAAAAGCAAACAAACAAATGCCTTCCATTTTTACATTGTGACGTTGCATGGTTGAAAAGTCTGGTCAGTTATGTCACAGTAAAGATGATGAACATAGTTTACTTGAACTCTTAATATATTTAACTGAAATCAAATAAACGCACACATTAAATCAAGAAATGTTGCTTTATCAATAAACAGACTCAATTTTAATTTTAAGAGGCACTACAATAATAAAAGGAAAACTGAAATGAATGAAACCTACTTAGCAAAAGTAAAAAAAAATAATAGAATAAAATCACAACAACTGCTCCTCTAAATGTAACATTAACACCCATATAAAATAAACAAATACACTTATAAATAAATAAATGAGGGGCGTTAAGTTTGATTGAGAAACATGTTATGAACACGTTATGAATCATAACGTTTTTGCGTCATGGCAGACCTGGCCAATCATATTTTAAGCTTTCGCTGTAGTCCAATAGTATTGAGGGGAGGGCGGGACTTGTGTTTGAGGGACGGCCTTTCCTGGCGACGTAAAAAAGGAGGCGGTCACTATTTGTAAAGGCGTCTATTTACCCAATGGCACGATAGAAGAGGCGGGTCAAAGTTTGACTGACGGGCGAGTGGTGCAATCACAATCCGAGTGAGAGATCACGTCGACGCGTGTGAAACGTTTCGCGCCGCGCTGCGTCAGTGTGATAATGTCGGCGGATTATGAAGAGAGGTAATGAAAGATGCTCAGCGTCGCGTCGTTTAACGCGTCAGCTCGTGTGCGTCACGCCGTCGCTTCTTACTGTACAGACCCGTGTGTCAGAAGAGCTGAGGATCGTGATGTTTGACGCGGTGAACGATGTCCAGAAACCTGTTAGCCCGAGCGGTTAGCCCTGTCACAGGCGTACGGCTTCACGCTATGAGTCGGGCTTCAACAATAATAATGATAATAATAATATAGGTTTAGTGCATGTTATGTCAGGTCAGTGCATTAGATTTCGTGCTTAAAGTCCATAGTCTGCTAGATACAACTGTTATTATCATTTACCCCCGAGTACAGCCGTTTCCTGCATGTTTAACATTACGACGTCATTAATATTTTATTAATAAATGTGCTGATAAATCAAGTCATGACGAACGTGCATTTATCATGTGTTTGTTTACTTTGGGACTCTGGCATGTGTGTCAGTCTGATGTCATTACGTCACATTTGTTTACAGGGGGAGGGATTATGGCCCTGAAGGCATGGAGCCAGACGGAGTCATCGAAGTGAGTTTACTTACAGTGACGCTGAATGTCTGTTTGCATGCAGAAAAATGATGAATATTATGTTGATCTGCATCCTAATGGTATTTTGTTTGTTTGTGTAACAACAGAGTAACTGGCATGAGATCGTGGACAGCTTTGATGACATGAACCTGCGTGAGACTCTTCTCAGAGGAATCTATGCTTATGGTTTTGAAAAGCCCTCTGCCATCCAGCAGAGAGCAATTCTCCCTTGTATCAAGGGTAAGTGTGTTTGCACACACTTGAGTGTTTGTGTTTTGGCAGGATCTTATTCTTTCAAAGCTGGCTTGCTAATGCTAGCCTCTCTGAAATTGCCCAGCCCACCCTAAATGGAGATTGTTGTTTCATTCACTGTTGTCTCTCTCCACTCCAGGATATGATGTCATTGCACAGGCCCAGTCGGGCACCGGTAAGACGGCCACCTTTGCCATCTCCATCCTGCAGCAGATAGACATAGAGCTGAGAGGAACCCAGGCGCTGGTTCTCGCACCCACCCGTGAACTGGCTCAGCAGGTTAGTGGTTCTCCGTTCAGTTCCCACAGATCAACCGTGTGAATCATTAAACTGGTCCACAGTTCTTAGTGTGTTTCTTGTCAGAAACTGATACTGTATGATTTTGATCAGACAGACAGACACAGGCAGGAAGAGTTTTACGTGATTGAATGACACGTTGTGTGATGTGAGCTGCATTTACACACAGAACCGAACGCCTGAGTCAGACTCTGGATCTGCCTTTAACAGATTTTTGTATCTTATGGTTGAGAATCTTTTTGGTGTCAATGCAGATTCAGAAAGTGGTTCTGGCTCTGGGAGACTACATGAGTGCGACGTGTCACGCCTGTATCGGAGGCACTAATGTGCGCAACGAGGTGCAGAAGCTGCAGGCTGAGGCACCACACATTGTGGTGGGAACTCCTGGCCGTGTCTATGACATGCTGAACCGCAAGTTCCTCTGTGAGTCCTGCTGCAGGTCTTCAGCTGATGAATCTGTGCTGCTGTTAAAAGAGCTTTATGTTGTGATTAGTGATCGATAATGTTTCTCTTTCTTCAAGCTTCCAAACACATTAAGATGTTTGTGCTGGATGAGGCCGATGAGATGCTGAGTCGTGGTTTTAAGGACCAGATCTATGAGATTTTTCAGAAACTTGGTTCCAGCACACAGGTTAGATACAAAACACAGACCAGGTTTCCTGTCTGTGATGTCACTGCGGAAAATTCAGATTTTTGCATGTTTAAATCCAAAGCATCTATATCCAATCGTCTGTATACATGATTCAAGTATGGAACTTAGAAACTAGAGATCAACATGGTTTCTGAAGCGCCTCAGCATAATGACTCGTTCTTTCTGCGGCCACTAGGTGGTGCTGCTGTCGGCCACCATGCCTGCGGAGGTGCTGGACGTCACCAGCAAGTTCATGCGTGAGCCGGTGCGAATCCTGGTGAAGAAAGAGGAGCTGACGCTCGAGGGAATACGTCAGTTCTACATCAACGTGGAGAAAGAGGTGAAGCGCTGAGAATGTCTGTCAGCCTCATCATCACAACTGCAACATGGTGCACCAATGTGTGTGTGTGTGTGTGTGTGTTAGGAATGGAAGCTGGACACACTGTGTGATCTGTACGAGACTCTGACCATCACTCAGGCTGTGATCTTCATCAACACGCGCCGGAAAGTGGACTGGCTCACAGAGAAGATGCATGCCAGAGACTTCACTGTCTCAGCTCTGGTTTGTACTGAAACCACCACGTTTAATACAGTCACACTCACAAACTCCCTGCTGAGCTAAAAGTTAGTTGCAAGTGTCTTACCTTCGCCTCTTTTACAGCATGGAGACATGGACCAGAAGGATCGGGACCTGATCATGAGGGAGTTCCGCTCTGGGTCCAGTCGGGTCCTCATAACCACAGATCTGCTGGTGAGAACACACACACACTGAACACATGTGGACAATTTGACTCAGTAGCAGCTGCAGTAATTTGTAATAGTAGCAGCATCAATACAAAAAGTGTTTGTGTTCCACTATTACTGGGTCTTTTGTTTTTCTTCTCAAAGCTCTTATAAGCCACACAAAAACTGTTCATGTGTAAGGAAAGAGTTCCTGGTTACATGTTTAGATGACAGTAGGTTGGTTTTGTTGTGTCTGTAGGCCAGAGGTATCGATGTCCAGCAGGTGTCACTGGTGATCAACTACGACCTGCCGACCAACCGAGAGAATTATATTCACAGGTGTGTTACACTGCAACCTGCCAAACATGAGGATGGGGAACCTTGTGTCTAAGGGGTCAGTGTTCTGCAGAGCTCCCCCCGATCAGACTCACCCGCCTGTAGTTCTAGTAATGTTCATCAGCTGGTTCAGGTGTGTTTAGTTGGGAATTGGGTAGCTGGATAACTGGGTATGAAGGTTAGGATGGGTTATGGCTGTGATATCCTGAGGTTTTAACCTGGTGTTTCTGGAAACAGTTCTGCAGGTTAATATGTCTCCATATCTTTAAAGCAATGCCAAACTTTAGCTCAAAGGTTATTGAGCGTTGTGTTGTTTACATCTTTTGGTCTCTTGTCATCACCTCAGGATCGGGAGGGGTGGTCGTTTCGGCAGGAAGGGTGTGGCCATCAACATGGTGACAGAAGATGACAAGCGAACGCTGCGGGACATCGAGACCTTCTACAACACCACCGTAGAGGAGATGCCCATGAATGTGGCTGATCTGATCTAGAGATTTCCCTCTTATGTGATAGTTTATGCTCTTAAACCGAGTGGAAGATCTTCATCACAAATTTTATCCCAAAAATGTTATAAAGAGAGAAAATGTTCTGTGTGCAGCTCATCTCCATAACAAACTATGAAGGCTGTGCAGAGCTCTCTGATGCTCTGCTATCCATTAGTCATCCTGGAGTTTGGGATGGGTAATTGACTCCATGCCTCTGTATCACTGATGTTTCTTTACAGCACATCATTTGTACAAAATGTGTAAAGCTTTTAAACTGACATTAAAAACATGAAAATAAGATTTTATGTTTTATTTACAAAATCCATCTATTGTAATTGTAAAATTCAGTTAGTTATTGTACTTGCTGGGCTGTTTAATCACTTGAGTGACACAAGATTTGAGGGCTTCCTGTATTTGTATATGTGGAAGTATTTAATCAGCTGAAATGTGTGAAGAAATTCTATTCTAAAAATTACTGAGGTATTTAATTACAGTGGTATTTTACATTATGTATTATAAAGTTATAAAGTCACCATCACAACACCCATTGCTATTAAACTAGCAAACAAATTCCAACAGTTACAAAATGATTTATATAACAGAAACTTTAAAGTGTAATTAGGGTGAGTATATAACACTAAATGTCTTTTGTGAGGGCAGGTTATATAATACAGTGTTACAAACGTATCTGATTGAGCATTTGTGACTCAGAAATAAATTCATTCATGAACTTAAACTTATTTTGTTGATCATTTCTTCTCATCCATCATCACTAATCTTACATCTTCTTCCATCTTCAATGGCCCAGTTACAGTTTAACACTCTCACACAGTGTAGGTGGCCTCTCTCTCCCCTCGCACCGGACCCTCCGCCCCACCCCCTCGCAGTGTTTGTGGTGTATGGTGATTTCAGAGGTGTGGGGGGGGCTGGACCATCGGGCATCATGATGGATGGAGGGGCGGCTGCTGACTCCATTTACATAAGAACAGAAGCCGGAGAGTTTCTGAATAGAGCGTCTTTCAATCTGCTTGTCATTGAAAAGCTGAAGAACTTTCTCCAGTGAACCCCCCCTTACTTTCTTCCTTTCTTCTCGACCCCCGTTTGCCCCTCTTGCTTTTCTTCCTCCACTGCTTCTGTCCATCTCTCACACACTTCATTTCTCCTCTTTCTTTCATCCGATCATCCGATGTGTCATCATGGATCTCCTGTGAGCGTGATGTCTGGATGTTTTCAGGAGCCCCACTTATATTCTGATTGGATTGTGGACAGCAGGAGACATCGGTGTGCTTCCTCTCTTTATACTCTTCCTCTTGCTTGTAATGAGTCTGATCCCATACATGGGAATGACTCGCACACAATGGCTCCGGCACGCTCCATGTTCAGACACACATAAAGTAAAGGTTAATTGTATGAGAAGAGTGTGACAGTGGATGGGGTCAGTGTTGGTGCTGTACAGGGGGTTTGTGGTGTCAGCGGCTCCTGTGTCTCGGATTGTTTGAGGTAAAACCACCTGTTGTGTTTCATGAAGTGTCACAGGTCTCTCACTGTCATCATGTCATAACAGCCGATACAACAGCGGCTCATCCAATCAGAGCATCAGGTTTTACAACTCGCTGTCTAACAACAGTTAATGTACATTTTACAACGGTTTAATCACATCTCACAGCTTCATTTACACCAATTACTTACTGTGCTTTTGTTTAATAGTTTATATTGGTAGAATTTCTTTTTGGCACCTTTAACATGTTGTCAACTATTGAAGAAGAAAACTGAACATCAACAGCTTTTATAAACTTCACTGGGGTCATATGCTGTTATACAGACCCTAATGAAGCCGTTCTGTTAACAGCTGTATGTTGCACTCATGGAGACAGTCACTCATGTGTTAATACAGGCTAAACTCAGTTCACACTCGTTTCTGATGGTCAGTTGTAGTGACTGCACAAGGTCCACAATAGATATGAGGTGATGTTTTCAGAAACTACTGAGAAGTCTGATGTAACTTCTCACACCTGCGGTCAGATACGAGAGACTGAAGGCAGCTAGAAAAGAGATGAGAATGTCTAGTGCTCAGRCCACAATATTTAGTTTGATATATTAAATTAAAGTCATGGGCATGTAGAAATGAATCATTTATAATTATTAAATGAATAATTTCCTAACAGTTCACACTGCCCCAACAAACACCAACACAAACACTGTTGTGTAACGTTTTACGTTGGCTGTTGGATTTACAATGTTGGAAAACATTTTCACACTTCCCCAACAAACACCAGCAAGCAAAGATGCTTCAACAAATGTAACGTGTAACGTGTCCACACAGGAGGTTTAATGATCCAAACAAGAGACTTCAGATGGGAAAGTATTATTGAATATGAGCGTGTGAGTGAGTGTGTGTGTGTGTGTAAGTATGTGTGTGTGTGTGAGTGAGTGAGTGTGTGTGTGAGTGTGTGTGTGTATGAGTGTGTGTGTGTGTGTGTAAGTATGTGTGTGTGTGAGTGTATGTGTGTGTGTGAGTGAGTGTGTGTGTGAGTGTGTGTGTGTGTATGAGTGTGTGGAGACTCGCTCACAGCTATAGTGATGCTAATGCGGAGAACAGCAGCTATGAGACTCTGATGAGACTCTGATCACTGAGAGCTGAAGGACCTGCAGCACAGACGCAAGACTTTCAGCTCGAACCCGCGCTGTTTCACACGCGTCCATTCTCTTCAGGGCGACTTTGTTAATAGTTTGAGACATTTTCTTTTGGGTTCTGGAGGTTTAGGTTCGGTGGACATTGTAAAGTAAGTTTTTGATTAGGTCCGTGTGTCTGGGCAGATATGTACAGCCTGCTGGAGCACGACCTGAAGTCGCAGCAAAGCGCGCAGGGTTTGACGCGTCTGACTCCCGGAGCGACTCATGGAGTCTCCAAACCTGCCGCCAGCGACCAACAACAGACTGTCGATCCTATGGATAAAGTTAAGCGGCCTATGAACGCTTTTATGGTCTGGTCTCGGGGACAGAGGCGCAAGATGGCACAGGAGAACCCTAAAATGCACAACTCGGAGATCAGCAAGCGGCTGGGCGCGGAGTGGAAGCTGCTGACGGACGGGGAGAAGCGGCCGTTTATTGACGAGGCCAAGCGGCTCCGCGCGCTGCACATGAAGGACTACCCAGATTATAAATACAAACCGCGCCGTAAGACGAAACCCGTCCTGAAGAAGGACAACCCGGCCGCTAAATATCCCCTGTCGGCGGCGGCTGCGCAGGGATCGGGAAGCAGCCCGCGGATGGAGAGCTACGGCTGGGGTCACGCCGGCGGGTACGCGGGGGTGCAGACGGACGCTCTGGGTTACAGTCAGCAGCTGCACCGCTATGATTTATCCGCACTGCAGTATCCGTCCGCAGTCAGCACTGCGCAGTCTTACATGAATGGCGCAAACTCTTACAAGTAAGTCTACAGCAGTTTAGGTTGTGAAAACGTTTCCGTTATAAAACTTAAATGTTAAAGATGTGAAAGTTGTAGGGACGTTCAGCTTGGTTTCAACTCTTTTAAAGTATGTAACGTTTTATAAGCGTTGCACTGACAACTTACGAATAACGTGAGGTGATGACGTCGCAGTGACGTTCTACTAACGTTACTGCAAGAACTTTAGTTTTAAGGAAAGTTTCCGCTAAC
>JBAJNP010010589.1:0-16179 GCA_036877545.1 Yasuhikotakia modesta
GATAGATAGATAGATAGATAGATAGATAGATAGATAGATAGATAGATAGATAGATAGATAGATAGATAGATAGATAGATACTATTTATAATGCAGGACGCAGAGATGTTAAAGTGGGAGTAAAATAAACTCACTATACAGCTCAAAACTCTGCCCAGTTAGTTAGTCTAATGTCTATTTAAAAATACATATATATATACTTTGCCAAAATCAACCCGGTCCAATTTCAACAGCAAACCAGCTCTCTAAGGCCCTGCAGTAACCGAGCTGTAGGAACAGATGAACTATAATGGCCACTGAGAGTGATGTTGGCCAATCACTGTGATTTCATCACAAATGGAGTTTTTATTCTAACTTCCCGGGAAACAGTCGCACACAGAGGTGGATTATGAATGACTCTGATTAAACGCAGCTGCGGCGTGTGGATGTGTGCGGAGCGGCTTGATTTGAATGGTTTGCAGAGTGAAACTGCTGGATGCAGGATTCAAAGGATTCCAGCTGTGAGGAACACAGAATCATTTCCTCTTATCAGCGCAAACGCAGCCACGGCGCACACACACGCATATACACACACACGCACAAGCATATGCAATGTGAAACATTACATCATTTTTTGCATTCTAAAATGTCTGTTAGCATTTACATTTGTTCACGGGGAAATGTGTTCACCCCTCTCTCTGAAAACACATCATTTGTGTGTCATGAATAATCACATGCATGTCAAATCTACTCACACTTCAGCCCTTTATAACATCATTCTGTATTTCGAAATGTTATGAATATTAAAAACATTTGATGATGGCCTTCATAAATAAATAAATAACAATAATAATGAAAATCGAAAAGAACGGCGAGAAATAATTAAAATGTTGATATGTGTGTAACCTCCCACAAGAGCTGACATTTCCGACACTGAAACTAACTTACCCGTCACACTGAGGTGTTTGTTAATTTAGTTAACTAGTGAGGCATGAGTAACCATCAGTTTTTGAATAAATATCTAATGTTCCTCACCAGAAAGTTTCACTTCTGCGTTTAATTAATAATGAAATCTGCTCTCAGCAACCGAAGAGATTTGTTCATAATTACTTTCTAGCATATTTTTTTGACAAGATTTGGGCCTCTATTCTGCAATAAGACCTAAATCAGACTACAGTGTGTTAACTGAAGGCCTGTAGCTGATAAATTTAACCCCTGTGTGTCAAACATGCAAGAGTTTCATCCGTATGTATCAGTTCTGACGTTCCATGTCAAATATAATTCATAATAACACAGTGTGTACTGGCTTTAACAGATGTATATTTGAGAACTGTCATAAAAAATGGGTTATATAGACTTAAAATAAAGGTTTTCTTAGCGAAGTTTCTTAGCGAAGGGCAAACGGTATTATGTGACGCATGTGATAATCTTTTGTATTAATTATAAAGCAAGTGCGATCATAACAGCATAACTGTGACTTCAAGCAATTAAATCTGTGCTGTGAAGTGTTAAAAATCACATGTTAGTTACAATAACAAGATCATTTCCAGAACACAAAGGCTACTTTAATTTTGCATTAGCACCCAGTTTTCACGCCTGTCACAAAAGGTTTCTGACACTGTTGTGTGCAGCAAAATTGTTTGATGGTGTGATATTTTATAATAAACCCAATTATGACAGTTGTTACATTTATCTGTTTTCATAAGACAGTTTTGATTAATGTAAAGAAAGTTTGTAGAGGTTTTTTTAATTGTTTTATAATAACATAACAATGAATAAACATTAGCTGACAGTGTCTTAAAAGTCAGTTCCTGTAGTAACCCAGAGGAAAATCACATTTCTCACAGGTTTCTCTTTCATAGCTCAGGAGACCTTATTGAGATCTTATTTAAGTATCAGTTCAGATGTTCCTCAGAGAAAAATTATGAGGCAGGAGGTCATTTTCTGTAAATCTGATCTAATTGCTGTAAGGACAAACAACTGAGATGTTTCAAAGATCTCATTTGTGATTTGTTTGTCTACTACGGGTAACAGACAGCAAAACTGTTCAAGAAAGGAGAAATTATTTAAATTGACATATTTCATAATTCTGCAGTTGTTTTAATAAGAGTTGCTTGCCTCTGTAGACTCTTGACCAATCAGCATTCAGCTCACAGACACAAACACAATGACAACTTCTAAAGGTCACAAAATATCACAATTCAATACATAGAGCTTGAGCAAAATATCACTATTCTTTTTCAGAAATTGATGCACTTTCTCGTGAAGAAACCAGCGCTTTAAGAATGAGTCATTAATGCTTTATATTGCTCTGAATGCAAGCCTTCATTACTTCTAAAGCTCACACTTGTGGTTGGTGGGATTTGAAACGAAAGCACCATTATGTCTGATGGTGGGGGTGGAACATGAGACCAGCAGGTAAACAAGGAGAAACAAAGCAAGTCTTACAACTTATGCAATCTCTTACGACGAAACCCAGAGCCGCTGCTCACCACCCGAAACTCTTAGGAATAACAAAGCACAAGGGAATGAATAAGACGGATAAAAGAGAAAAATAAGACAGCCTACAATAGGTTTTTCTTTTGTATTAGATTGAATGATTTGACCATGAATGAATGAATGATTTTAATAATAAAGTTTTTAAAAGAAATGGAGTCAAGATCATCAAGATCACGTCATTCTGAAGTTAAATGCTGGTTCTCTTTTCCACAGAAAGCAAAAGGAGAAACAACTGGAAGGTTAAATGCAGTATATGTTTCTTCTTTACACATTTACCGTGTAGCTGCAGAGGTTTGACAAAATGCACAAAAGTTTCCCTAAAAATACCTACAAAAGTTTTCAACATGACAGATGTCACTGCATGTAAAACTGCAAGAAGATTTTTCAAAATAACATCATGCAGGAATAAAATGACATGAGGGTAAATAAATAAAGACATTTGAACATTTTGGGGTTAATAGTATTATCATTCTAATTCGGCATGGTATAAGACGTAATGGTTTTTTCATTATTGCTGTTTTTTCTTGTGGTGGAGAGATAGACTCATAACAGCATGAGATTGAAAGCCGAGGCCAATGGCCTGCTTTTCATTTCCGGCTTTGATCTCACTCTCTGTTCTCTTTTCTCTTTAAAATAAAATATCGCCTGTGACACGTCTGACCGGAGGCATCATTGATTAAACCGTGCACTTGACTCAGACGAACAAATGCAATTCAACACATCTACAAACAGACTCTGTGCTCAGCAGATCTGAGCTCTTGTGTGTCCATCTTCCAAGCGGAACGCCATTGCAACCGTTAATTATTCCAAACATCTTATGTTTAATATCATACATACAAACCAGTAAAGCATTTAAATGACCACCAGTAACGTTCAGTAATGAAACATGTTGAACACAAGGTGATTTAAAACCAGCAGATCAGTGGAAACATAAACAAAGTAAAACTCACTTATTCACTTTATTTAAAAAGTTAAAGTTACTTTAACTCAACAAATCTGAGTCCCCGACTAGCACAGCCCTGCTGAAAGTCTGTTGTGTGTTTCCATCCGTCTCACACAAACAACCGTTCAAAAGATTTGAGCCAATCATTGATTTCTACCCAAGTGGCGGCAAACAATGGCCTGTGGCAGAAAATGATCATTTTCACATTTCTGAAGCTGTACAAGTTTGGTGAAGACGCACTTACGGACGTCTTATCCTCTCAGTAAATCTGCAGCCTAGAAATAAACAAGATGAATAAGTATAGAAATTAATTAATGAGTTAAAATGCTGCTGTATTTTTCCACATATAATGAATTTAAAAACACAAAACTGGTGCTTTATTAGCTGTTTTATTGACATTGCGTTCCTTTGGACCCTCATTGTAGACGATTCATTAATTGTGGCTAATTTTGTCTTGCGTGTCATGAATCTGGATTATAAAGTGAGTGAAGCCACATTTAGGCGCTTGTTATATACAGTTTAAATCATTATGCATTTTAATTCATTCTAAATTATAATGAGCTCCATTGGACTGATTCCTGTGGCTATGGTTACAGAAAGCTGTTATAGGACATCGTTTTCTACACAGGCCACATCATCATGTGTCATTTAAAGTTAACAGAAACATTTAAGTGTTTTCCCTCCATCTGCTTGGAAATCTTGTGATTATACAGTCAGTTGGAAGGATCTAATTGCATTGAAAGACGCCTGCAAGCGGTGAGAGAAAAAACATTAGCATTTTTGAAAAGTCTGCAGATAACCATGCTAATGTTCTTTGAATTTCAGAGACGACAGACACACAAGTGTACTGTGCAATTATATCTTATTACCATACAGACCTGCACACAGTTCTCTCCATCCACCTGTCTCCCACACACAYACTCGATACAACCACACACACTCAATGCAAACATACACACACACACACACACACTCAATACAACCACACACACTCAATACAACCACACACACACACACTCAGTACAAACCCACACACACTCAATACAACCACACACACATTTCCACACACATTCAGTATAACAGCTCTCTCCCACACACACACTCAATACAACCACACACACATTTCCACACACATTCAGTATAACAGCTCTCTCCCACACACACACTCACACAAAACCACTCACATTCATACACACTCGCTTTTAGCAGATTTGATTGTGAAGATGAATGCATGATCTTCCATTACCTTACAATGAATGATTTTGTGAAAAGATTAATAATGAAATCACACTTTTTAAAATGATTGAGTTAAAGTCTGGACCTGCTTTTCATAGAGAAGGACAAGTAATGAGAAATCATGCAAGGTTGCTGGAGAACACCAACCTTATAATTCTTACCATAGGGTTTATATGTCAGCTTTATCTCTCTACCATTCAAACACACACACACACTCTTACACACTAATTTATATCCTCTCGTAGCAACATCTCAACTCCCAGCAGTCTTGGCTGCATTGACTCACTGTAATCTGTTTCTCAGCGGGTCTCTGACACAGTCGGATCAGCTCCACTGCTCCACACATCCAGGCTCAGTCCACGGCTCTCAGGAGAACACAGTTCTTCTTAAATGACAGAAGCGCTGCATTAAAATGAAGTTGTTAGACTGGGTCACACGGTCACAGTTACTACTGCTGTGTCTTACATTAATCTTCTCATTACTTGGAGGGAGAACAAAGTGTGACATTTTGCTGTTAAAAGTAGCTTTTTCCATTTGTGTACAATCTTGCAACTTTCAAAGGAATATAATAGCATGTTATGCAAGTAGCATGTCACAAAAACCAGATACTACATGTGCAACCTGAGGACATACTGTAACCAATTCAGAAGTCATTATTTTTACACTCTAATGTTGTTCTAATGACCATATGCTGTTATTTGTTACTGTGGAGCATTGAAGAAGATATTTTAAAACATTACACAACTGCACAGTTCAAAGTCCCTGATGCTTTAAATCCACCTACAAGACCATTAAAGTACAAGAGAAACAAGCCAAACATTTTCTGTGAAGATCGGTTGCCCAAAAAGCAGAATAATGTGTCAATTATTCATTGGAAATCCTTTAAATTGAAATTAAAATGAGATCTTCTCACATTTGAACATGTTTGATTCAGAAATGAACAATTACACAGATTCGTCAGTTTATAATACAAATGTAAAAGATTATCAGTTGAATAGCAACAGTGTTTTGTCTGCAACCACACAGCTTAAGAAAGATTATAAGACAGAGTCTGGAGACTGTTTTAATGGTGGTTTGTCCTGCAGAGATAAAATCTACAACACAGACAAGAGCTTCAGTACACAGGGTTGTACATAAGGTTGAGGAAATGAGAATTTAAATCATTCTTTTAATCATACTGCAAGTCTAAATATATAGTTTTCCAGAAGGCCATGAAACATGAATTTAAAAGATGACATTCCACTGAAATTCAACATAAACTAAAGCATCTTTTGTTTTATAAGACAACTGGATCTTTTACAGTCTCTTACAGTAACGTTTGGCCTTTCAAATTATGTATCATTTTTTCACAGCTTGTAAAATTATCACTGCTCATTTTCTGCTGCTGTTGGGAAACGAACAAAGACCTAAAGGAAAAAGAGGCTTTATTTCTGACACACAGTTTTTTCCTCACAAATCTAAACATGGCTCATTAAAAACTGTTATTTCCTTAGAGACCTCCTTAGAAAAATTAGCCTAAGAATCTTCAAATAAATCTCATTTCATAAGATAAATGCTGCTTTGTGCATCTTATTTCTTCCCTAATGTCCGTGTCCTCAGTGTTGGTGCTCTTTTAAAACACAAGCACAAATTATATTAGATATATTGTTTACCAGAGCAGTCATTATATACATACATATTTCATTATATACGTTATTCAGCCATAGAATTTTAGACCAAGGCAGCCCTATATATTACCCTATACGCTATAACCTATAGCTCTCTGTGTGTGTATATGTGTTTATCATCTGTATGTAAAATATAATCCTCAATTAGATGTCAGTCCATTCAAATCTTTCACAGAAAATTCTTCAGCCAGCCAACATCACAAACCTGTATGACGTTCATACTGACTGAAACTCTTCACTTCTGCATCACTCACAGTTCTTATTCGTTTTTGTGTGAGAATGTGACATTAATTTAGCAGTTCATTACACGCAACATCTCAACGGGACAGCGGTGGACAATCTCAGGGTGTTAATCCTGCATGAAATAACAGGAGAGTGTTTCGATATCTGCCTCTCGCCGGTACGGACAAAACGAGGCTGGTGACAAATCTAAATGAGGAAAAAACACTGAACGGCTCAGTTGGCCGGCACATCAGTCAGACGTAAAAAAGCACGCTGTCTTTTCTCTCATGCCTTTGTCTCTTATTCCCTTTTGTGGTTTTTACTTTGTTCTTGCTGTTTGTTCTCCCTGCTTGCAGTTGGAATTAAAGTTTTATAACTTATGTCTGTCTGTTGGTGAATTCAAGGGATACCTAAAAGAAGCTGGAGACATAAAACTGGGTCATGAATTGCATCTGATTCACACAGAAGGGGGAGGTGGGATTGAGTGAGATGGTCTTTCAACAGCAGAAATGTTGTACGATTCACCAGTGTGCAAAACAACCACCAGTTACCCACAATCCTCTCTGATTTACATGGGCTGCATTAAACAGCTTATCATTAATCAGTTGAGGAAATTGACTCTACACTTCACTTCACGTCTTTAAAGAGGCAGAGGAACGAGGCAGTTCTCTGAATGTTCTCCAAGTTCTCAGAGGGATGAAGATCCCAATATTAATACTGCCTTTTCATTAGGATGACAAACACACTTATCTCGGGAGACATCGGCTGTGTTGGCATTTCCTTGCAGTCGACTCTATTAGCAGCAGCGTGTCTCTGTTGGTCTTTCACAGTTTAAAGGGATGGAGTGGTGTCAGAGTAAATTAGCAGCTTAAACTCTTAATATGTGCAAGCACGCTAGTGTGGTCTGTCAGTACGACTAGCTAAGGAGGAAACGGGTGGCAGCGGCCCATGCTGGCTAGAGTGCATGCTGGGATTGTTTTAGTGTTGCGTTGGAATTGTCAGTCTCTTTCTGTGTCAGATACAGCTAATGTGTCCTGCAGCGTCCAGAACGACACATAGATACTGACACTGTGGTAGATCCTTGAGAATGACTGGCGAACACAAACACACAGACACACTGAAATACAAACGTGAAATCTCAGTTGACTTCTTTATTTCCAGAGACACCCTCATTGCTGATGTTTCTTGTGTAACCAAAGGGCTTGTGGGAAGGAGGCCTGAGGCCTTTGTGCTAATCAGGTTTTGGCAATATCATTCCGTGACCTTCTCTCTTAACAGCTCATTTTTTGCACAGCTTAATTCTCAAGCCCCTCCCCTCCAGCCCCACCCCTTCTCATTCCTTCACAGCACCATCTTTTCTCTCTGATTGCATTAGTTATGACAGCAAAGCAGTTTCTAATTTCAGTTTGTATGAGGGGCCCTGATGTTTTGTTCGTGTCAGGGGGCATTTAAATAAAGAAAACTTTAACTGTAAACGCTCTTGCACAAGAGATGCCATCGACAACGGGCGCATTACATCCGTGTGATTTCACCATTTTAATTATGCAGCATAAATTAATTAAATTTGGTCTCATTTTTGCTATTGTAAGGCATTTCATTTATTATGGATATCTTGTCGCTTCTAATTTTTAGCTCTTATTGATCATTGATACTGTTCACATGTGAATAACTTCAGTCTCACCTCCACNNNACACACACACACACACACACACACACACACACACACACACACACACACACACACACACCTTCAATCAACTTCAGGGCCAACAACAACCATCCAATTAAAACAACAAATGCCTTCTTCACGAGTCCATCACGCTTCCATAACGGATTATTCAATAATTCATTAGCGATTAAAGTGAGTAATTAGTATTGAGAGGAGTATGATAAAGCTACATGCTGAAGGTCAGAGAGGACCTGATGGAAAGCAGCCTCACTCATTGGGAAGCAGAGTCAGAGCACCGCTAATAAGAAAACATAATGTAATCACCATGTGTCTGAAGGTCAACATGGGGCTTTGAAAAATATTCCTCGTTTTTACTGTGAGAAACTCTGAGATTCACTGTGAGATTCAATGTAACGCTGTGATCTGAGGGCAGGTCCAGTCTCTGTGTAAGGGAGGGAAACGAACACGCTGAGGCACATAAAACACTTCAGGGGAAAGTGTTGAGATTGGTGTACTGTGTGTTGTGACCTCAAAGTTTTGAATTGTGTATTTGTGAAACCACTGGGAAGTAGCAAAGATTGAGACACAGTGATAATGGCTGGGACACACACTGCTAACATGTATCTGTGACCTGCTTTTATTTACATGTCTTGAACAATGAAAGCTTATATCTGAAGAGACAGGGTTACCAAAAATGAACATAATAAATAAACTTCGTTTTACTCACCCTCTTTCAAAACATGTATTACTTTTCTCTGTCACAGGAGATTTTCRGTGCTGAATGCCTAAGCTGTTCTTTTCTATACATTAAAATATCCTGATCTATAAATGAATCGACATAGTCATAAAAAACAAATAGAATTTAATCTTAGAATAAGAATTTTTGCCTTTTTGTTGAGACATTATTTCATTATTTATGATCGAATATAAATGCAGCATCATCAAAAAACACAGTCAACCAATAAGAACACAGCTCTGCATGTTTTCATTTCCAGTGCTAATCCAAGATGGAACCTCAAAGCTCAAAGAACTATAGGCTAAATATAGATAAAAGATTATGAGTGTATGCTGTGGAGATGCATTAGAAGATGAGCAGGGCAATTATGAGGAGACGATTCTGGCAGCAGTTTGGTTCTCTCGCAGATACACACACACACGCACACACACACACACACACACACACACACACACACACGCGGTCTAATTACAGGGCCATGCAATAGCTCTCCTCCAGGAAGATTACATAGCTTTATTTCTGACAGGTAAAAATTAGATACCTAATGCAATAGGAAGCATTCTGCAAAGAGGACAGCGGAAAAATGTACTTTAATTTAAAAGCCCTTTAAATTAGATTTTAATTTGAGGAGCCCCATCAAAAAGGTAATGGAGTAATTCAGCTAATTTTGGCCTCGTTTTTTTCAGCATACAGGTGCTGGGGCGGGTCCACAGGCGCTGGGGCGGGCCCACAGGCGCTGGGGCGGGTCTACAGGCGCTGGGGCGGGACTCCTGATGTTTGCACCATTGCGCCACATTTCCTCCATGCTTAAAATTGAATGCAGATCATTCATTAACAGGCCTAATTACAAAACTCTGATTATTTCTCTCATCAGTCCAGTCAGAGTCTGAAACATCTGATGGAGAGTTTTAAAGGTCTGCTGGAGCCGTGAGTCTCAGCTGCTGGGTTGAGACCCAAAAATGGGTGGCAGGCCTGTTCTGATAGGGTCACAAACCCAGCCAGGGCAAATCAATGCTATTTATAAACTAGATAAAACAGCCATTTCACTTAAGCATTTAAAAAGTGAAGTGTGAGATACTAACTTATATCTTAAGCAAACCTACAGCATACTAGTAACAAACCGAGGTTAGAAAACAACTGCCATACATATACACTAAATAATAAGACCTGAACAAGAAACAGGTGAATGAGGAAATCAGTAACCGTGGAAATAAATTGTGAACAGGAACTACAACAGGAAGTGCGAAAACTGATACAGCGAAACTAAATACAAATACAAAAAATATAAAAGTCTACAGACAGTGTCAAAATAGGGGTCCTTAAAAACAAAACAGCAAAAGGACACTGAAAACGTGACATTTAACTATTGTAAGCATGAAATAAAACACACAGTAGAGACACAAATGTATTATATTTCTGGTAACAGAATCATTTTATTTACTTTGAGTTATGAACATTGTGTGTTTACATGTTGTCTATACAGTTAAACAGTTTATAATAGACAGCTATACCATCTTATTTACCTCAGTTGCATTTTGCTGCATTTCTGTCTGTGAGCTCATTGTGTTTGTAGATTATATATGAAGAGGTTAAACGGTGGTCTTCAGTGGAGGATGATGATGTAATGCTTTTACCTCCCTGATCTTTCTAGAAGGGTCACTAAGTAGTTTAAGTTGACATATTACAGACTCAGTAGAATGCAGAGATGCTGCAGTAAATCTAAACTAAAATCACCATGATTTTTAAACAGATACGATTAAATATTTATTGAATTTCTTTTATAAATGCATGTAAGACTAATTAGTTAATTCATTTAAAACGAATTGTTTTTCAGTTAGTGTTTAAGCAGCATTTAAATCCTGATAAATAATGCAATTTATTTTGTTGTTTTTAATAAACATGCATAAATTGCAATCATGCCATTCATTGTATTATTTATTATTGTTTATTATTATATGATTTATCACATTGTATATTTATATGCAGTCTGCAGAATCTGTGATTATGTTGTACAATAATATTATTTCAATCATGTAGCTTAATTATCAACAATTTAGCTCAAATTTAAAATCCTCTCAAAATAGGAACATTGGTTTGAATAAACATGATATTTCTGGATTATGTGCTTTAGAAGCGAAGTAGAAAAACAGAAACAGAAAAACAGATTCAACAGATCAAAGATGCAAAAGATCATTTAATGCAAACAGAATGAGAACGGATGACTAAACTCAGCAGGTCAGTAAGTGTGACAGCGTGTCTGAATGAGAGAAGAACATGTGAGCTTCATCCTGAGCTCTCAAAACAAACGACTGCAACACGCTAAACATCTGCATGAGAACAGAAACAGTCGATTATTAAACAAATGAAATTTGAGAATGAGAAATCTCTCCCCAAATCAAATAAGCACACAGATCTGTTCCACAAAATGCAGACTGGCTTCATGAGCAGAGAGATGGCAAAACAGAAGAGACACAAAGCCATACAGATGTGGAGAAGCTCTGAGGAGAAGCTCTGAGGAGAAGCTTGTTCACACAGTGCCAAAAGCTGAGATGTGTGGTCTCACTGCAGGCCAGCGCAACAGACACTGAGACACTAAATCAAATCTAGGGCCTTACATACTGCATATGGCTTATACAGTATCAGAATTATGCAATTATCACGACCAAAATAACTTACAAAAACAATATTATTGTGATATCTGTTTCAAAAAGAACCATGTAAACAATGTATCAGTAGAATTTATTTTTCATTTTGTGTCAACATTCTGGCCAATATATATATATATATATATAAATATATATATGGTTATTGTCCATAGCAATATATTGCAACACCCTTGTACTGAATAAAACAATGCTGTATCTTCTACTCCAATATCCAGACTCAGGAGAGAGAGACAGAGAGAGAGAGAGATAGCGAGTGAGTGAGACAGATATAAAAGGGTCATACTTAGTCTTCTGGTATCATTAATGCAGTCAGTCAGTTGCTGGTGCTGAACTGCATTAATCAGACATGTGAATCTTCCAACGCAAGATTTTCTGGCAAACAGGACTCAGTGCAGTTCACACTTACCTCACAACTCATTGGATCTGACTGCAATCAAGGCAGAAATGCATACAGACCCTCGTTCCAGTCACAACATCGCATTGTGTTTGCAGAAAATCTGCCACGTTCATTCTAATACATTCATCAGCCTAAACTGATAAACAGTCGCATACAAGATACCTAATGAGAACTGAAATTAACATGACGTGAACCGCAATATTAACTCCAATAGATGCATTTATTGCGCCGCTGGAGAACATCATTTCTTGATTAGAGGGGAACTGCAAATGCACGTCGCATTCGTGCTTTCCGTCTGCCGTCATAATTAGATGATGTTTCAGGGTGCAGGAAAGGTCACGGAAGCAGAAGTGGTGGTTTGATTGAAGATGCATAATGCAAACCCAGCACTAATGCATGCAGACGACTGCTGCTCTATCATAGATGCATCTCCAGTTGATTCCTGTCCCCAATTATCCAAATGCGTTTCACTGACTGAGGAGGAAAGGAATGAAAACGAAAAGACTAATTGTGTTAAATTAAGGAACATTAGCCTTTCGCAGAGATCGCACAAAAATAACTTCCAGTTGGTCTTTTTTAGGGTTTGGCCTTTCAAAGGCGCTTAGAATGCGATGGTGGGCGTTACTGCAGTCTCACACTAATTATATTGTAAGTGTGATAATGACTAAAAATACCCACAGCTCACAGAACAACGAGGGAGTTATAACACCCCCCCCCCCACATACACACATGCACACACACACACATACACACATGCACACACACACATGCACACTTACTGTGTGAGTTGCAGGGACTCAGTTATCTAGTTTCAAAACAGTGAAATCTGAGCCAACGGAGTTCAATGAGGCCCTCCAGTGTTATTCTTCCACCTCTTATATGTTACATGCCACAACTAATGGCTGTATTGACTGTATTTCTGCTACAATGACTATGAGGTTATTAAACTGTTGTCCAAACAATACACTGTTCTGTTGTCATTTCCCTTTCACAATGTACAGCATCGAACTTCAACATTTGTGATCATGGAATACGTCCAAACAATCGTGGTAGTACCCGCAAATTTTATTGTATTGAAAATGTTATAAGTTTTATGTACATAATAATTGTGTTTACAGCAGTAATACCAGTACAGAAATGTAATTTGTGAGTCATTTAAATGGCCTCAGTGTTGCTGTGAACAGTCACTTACAACTTAAGTTATATAAAGACACAGTTATGAGTATTTAAAATGTAACACTGCACTGTGTTATCAAGGTGTCTGGAGTTTTAGTGGAAAACATTAAAAACTTAGTTTTAGATACAGTCATCAGATATAAAGTTATATAGGTTCTGTTAAACTTACAGTCTTATCAATCCATACAGTAATGAACTCTACTGTGTGATTATGTAACATAATTTCTCTACTGAAATAGTGCTTTAGTTTGAAAAAGTTCTACTCAACACATTAGAAGTTCATTCTTGAGGGCTGTTTTAAATATCATACTACAATGCTAGCATACTATTGCTGCAGCATGTACAGTAGTATCTATACTGTATGTATRCACACACACACACACTGCAGGTCGTGAGCACACACACACACACACACACACACACTGCAGGYYKTGAACACACACACACACACACACACACACACACACTGCAGGCTGTGAACACACACACAGAGCAGTGTGCAGCAATCACTGCAGCACCCAGGGAGTGAAAGGTCTCTTGCTCAAGGGCATCACAGTTGTTTCCTGCCAACATTGGGAATTGAACCGGTGACCTTTGTGCTACAAGTCTGACTCTCCAACCATTAGGCCACAACTGCCATTAAGCCACTAAATTAAAAACACACAGTATTTAGTAACTAGTCATTTGATTTAATTTCTAAATCACCTTAACTGCCAGAATTTATATCAGGTTAAAACAGGCAGGTGGGTTTGAGTCATCTGAACACCTGTCTGTGCTGACAGACAGAAATAACTGCAGCACACACTCTGCTTAATGAAACTGATAACAATGTCTGCCTCATTACTGAAAAATGCTGTGTCATGCCCCCAGCGTCCTCTATTGATCACTGCTGCAGCGCAACAGATGCGTGCACACACACACACACACACATAAACACACACACTTTCTCCAAAACACTGATTCTTACACTTTTACCTCATTCTCTTCTTCTCTTTCCTTACACACACACACAGTCTGACAGCGCATTCATCACCTTCTCTATTTTAGGTGCTTTAATTAGCTCTGCACTTAAAGCTCCTGTCATCGTGTCTGTGGCACATGGTGCTTGTGTCAGGGGGCGCTCATGCATGGGCTATGGGGTGTGTGTGTGTGTGTGTGTGCGTGTGCGTGTGTGTGTGTGTGTGTGTGTGTGTGTGCGTGTGTTGGACTAAGAAGAGGTTTGTTTCACCTTAACCAGTGTGAAGCAGATAAAGTGAAACTTCTCAACTTGTTTAATGAAGCTCAGTGAATTGAACTTTTCTGCTCAGCAAGAACAAAAAGCCGCTTTTCCCTCCTGTTGTCTTTCTTCAGCCACATCAACACTGATGTTGTCACATATGTCAGCAGGAATAAAGGTTGCGTGAGGATGGTTTGTTTTGCCTTTTTTGAACATGATATAAACATACGAAACCCTGCTGGGAGGGATGAAAGTAAAGAAATATGTGAGAGAGAGAGAGAGAGAGAGAGAGGGAGCTGTTCTGAGGGGAACGAGGGGCCGCATGCTGGTACACATTTACTCTTGGAAGATTTTGGAAGACAGAGACCCCATTTATAACTGATATTAAATTAATGCTTTTGTGATGCAATCTAGGCAATCTGTTACACAATCCGAGGATGCTAATCTGTTAACATCCCTTTCATAATTATGCCAGTTGCTCTTTTAAGTAGAAAAACAGCGTTTGAAATGTATCTTTATCCTTTTATCTTTGCACAGAACTTTTTGAGTCAAGAACTTTTCTTCATGAGGATGGTGAAGTATCTGCTAGCATGAACAGGGTCATGTAATCCGGATCAAAAGTGGATTGGGATAAACATGTAAACAAGTGTAAACAGGATCCTGACCATTCTAGCCTCACTTTGAGGTCAGAAAAGGCTCAGAAAAACATGTCATTTGTGTTTGTTGTGTAATTGCTGTTATTTAAATAAAACCACCTTCTCACTCATCAATCAACATCCTGACAAACTTTTCTGGAGCAGCTAAACAACCATCTGTTCAAACAACTTCACAGAACTTGACCTGATATCAGCAGCGACGGACGCGGTCACATGAAAACATCTGTTCCGCTAATACAGACACAAGTTGCAAGAGCTTGTATAAAGTTGTCTTTTGTGCTTTTTAAACTTGTTGTGCTTCATCAATTATATTTATGCAATGTTTTCAATGTATATTTGATCACTTCAGATGCCCGTTACCGGATGTGAACAGGACAGATTCACAAAATATCAGCCTTTAGTATCACTTCTTAGTTTTTATTTATCATTATTTATTGTAGTACATCAACAGAATATTATTCACTGCAAAATATAATTCCCCAAAATCTATAAAAATTACATTTTAGGTCAAAAGTTTTTATTCTGCACATTTTTATTCTATAGTCGTAACTTTAATACACACACCCATGGCAATTATGCCTCTGCTGTGGCAACTCGGAAAGCGAATGATTTCCTGACATAAGAAAAATATTAACCGTGTAAATATGTGTCCTCACACTGAAAATGTTGCTTTTAAACTCTCACAGGTATACATACAAATATTAAGATTACTATTACAGCCTCAGACTTTAATTCTCTGTACTGGATCATTTCATAAAAACAGCAATATAATGTTAGCTTTACACTCAGTCATGAGCACTTATAGTCAATGTAGTGACTGCTGACTGTGTGTCAGTCTAAATGCTGTCATGAATTTGCATGAGGAAAGTGTGAGAGACAGTCACTCAAAAATAAAACTCCTGTGATCATACATTCACTCCTATGTTGTTTCAGATTTGTCCCTAATTTTTCTTCTTTTCTTCTTTGGAAATGTGGATATTGTGCAGAATGTTGAAGGGTGACAATCTCGGCCCCCATTGACTGTCATAGTATAAAAATAAACATAAAATGGAAAATTGTGTTCACCAAACCATTTACGGGTGTTTTTAACATCACACACATTGTTGACAACTTGAAAA
>JBAJNP010010590.1:0-16177 GCA_036877545.1 Yasuhikotakia modesta
CCCCCTTCACCTTCACTGCAGCCAGATGCTCCTCACCATGGAGAACACAGGCCTAAGCCAGGGCATGGTGGACCTGCCCTGCCTCAGATAGAAGATCCCACAGGGAACTGAGTGATGGAAAGCTGATGGCGAGAAGGTTTTGTAGGAGGGCGGCACAGACCTTGAGTTATCTCCCAAACCACCAAACACACGAACATCTGGAGTTACGCAAGTTGACTGCATTGCCCTGAGAACCTGGCCTCCAGCCTCCAGGAGAAGAGCCAAAGGAGACATCAGGCCTGCTCTACTGCC
Source organism: Yasuhikotakia modesta (assembly GCA_036877545.1). NCBI lineage: Eukaryota > Metazoa > Chordata > Actinopteri > Cypriniformes > Botiidae > Yasuhikotakia > Yasuhikotakia modesta. The sequence goes on from JBAJNP010010590.1 coordinate 292, forward strand.
TCGGGGAAAGGAGATCACTAGGCCATAGGTCTTTCAGCTCCTCATAAAAGCCACCCTGGGAGACCTGGGCATGCTGGCCAAACACAGCCTGGCTGCGCTGTTCTCTGGATGTGCAAAGTTCAAACATTCACGCAGCATGAAACACGCATGATATTGTAACAGAGAGACTTTCAAAGCATACAGATATGTACTTTGGTCCTTCAGACTGTTGGTTTTCTTAACTTTCACTGTCTTGAGTTTACTGTACTATCTGTAACTTTCAAAACTCAAAAAATATTTCCTTACCAGTAAAAATGTGATCTATTGTAACAAAGCTGCAAAACAATGACTGTACTTATGAAATTTACAGTAACACACACTGTATGTGAATATTAGCATTTGTATCAAAAACAAAATATAACCGATGCAACAAATATTTTCATACGAGTTGGTGAGTAACTTTTAATTTACTCACCAAAGACAAATTTTGTTTTCAGTTTCAGATGTAAAATAGTATTTTATGTTTTTTATGCAATATTTATCTTTTAATATCTTATATTTCCAAAATAAGTCAAAAATCCCAGGAATATTTGATCTAATATATGTGTTTTTCCTTTGTTCCACACTTCTGTCATCGCTGTAGACTCACATACAACTTTGTGGTCTGACCCTCAGTGGAACTCTGGAGAAAAACTGGACCATGATGTTAGCTCAGATGCCCATCACAGGAGCCCAAAACCCTGAAGAGATTAACCATGCAGCTCTTCTCACTTTCAATCAGTCTCACAGATGCAAACTGGAGTTCACATGACAAATTCACAAAAGCCACTTTAATGCAATGTCCAGGGTTTCACAACTCATTTGTCAGAATAGTCTTGGACTTAAGTGGACCGTATACTGCAGCCAATCAAAACACTCCTAATGCATTTACCAAACACATGCACAGGGAGTTTGTGCTGCCTTTCTGATGCTTGTTGCCTAGCAACTATCACAATCGCCAACAACCAAACAGGCCAGCGAGAACTCGCCTGACCTCGACTCAGGAGGAAGACACAACTTCTCTTGTCTTATGTCAACAAACTCTAAACCTACAGCCACGGTGACACTCATGAGTGCCACTATGAGAGGTCACTGAGGCCTGTGGTCTGAGACACTCCAAGCCTGTAAATATTTATCCTTTCTTGGTAAAGTGTAGACCGGTGTTTGAGTAACTACTTGGGAGTTGTTTGTGTATGTTTGTGTTGGATTTGTTTGCGTTATATTGTGTTTCTCTCTCGTCTGTAATTATGAGTGGGTCAGTTGTGTAGGAGACGTATGGAAAAAGACATATGGTTCTCTCAAAGGCCATTCATTCGTCTGTGTCTTGATAAGCTTTTTGCTATCGGCCAATATCTGAACAAAAACTGATTAAACAAACTTAAAGACTAAACAAGCATTTTTAAATGTTTTCTTATTGAATTTGTTGAGAGCAAACTGACTAGCTTTCCGCTAACTGCTGACAGGAAGAGTCTGTCCCAGATTTCCAGTGAACCTTAAATGTTTTATGAGTTACTTTCAAACCTGAAGTTCAACCTTTTGCCCAAGATATATTACATAATTTAAAACCACAAACAGAAACAGAGCAAGCAATAAATAAAATTAATTTTTATCTTGCATAAGGTGGAGAGGTGAAGCTGTCATCTTCTGTAGGTGGGTAATAAACAAGCTGAGGTACCCCTAAGAGTTTAAGTAAATCATCATCTTTGTTGAGAGATTTGTGTGCTTGCTCAGGGCTGTCATTAAGAACAGGCTTACAACACAAACGCTTGTACACACAGTGGTGACCAACCTCAAACCTCTAAGGCTCCACAACAACCATGAGACGAGGCCCCACCCACAAAATGACATCAAGTATCATTACTGGAAACAAATAGAGATGTTACTTATCAATAATCAGTTTCAGAAGAAACTCAATAATGTCACAAGAAAATATCAGATTTGCTTCAACCAAGCAACTGAGGAAAGATGTGCTCAAGGGCACCTCAGTGGTTTCCTGTCAGCAGCGGGGCTCAAACCCATGATCTCTGAGTTAAAACTCTGACTCTCTAACCTTTAGGCCATGACTGCTCAAATGTTTCTCATCAAACCTACAAAATCTGTGAAGAGAAGCAAGATAGCTGGGTTTTATAATATAATGCCTGTCTTATCAAAGATCTCCACACAGACTCTAATCGCTCCTGCAGGCCACACTGGATCTCAGGACTTCCCTTTAGGATGAATTAGAGACTTGGATGGATAACCTGATGTTTTTCCTCTCATATGATCCCCGCTGGACTGGACGCCACCACAGACCGATATGTCAAGATGTGGAGGGACACAAATGTTTGCAGTTTTTAATGAATGTTTCTCACTATTTATTTACAAAGTCCACAAATAAGCCGAAAGGGTCATTTGGAGGGTCAAAGTAAGTTTGTCGCTGTGATGAATGACCACACAGGACTTCATAAATACAGACAGACAGTCGTCGGTGTCATTAGGAGACAAGGCTATTGGGAACACAGCCCAGGATGCACTTAAAGTTGCAGGGATTTACACACGGGTGGGACATGAAAACAGAGACGTTAAACTGTATTTAATCAGAGATCTGTGTTTTTGAACACCAGCATTAAACATCTCATCAAGTCTTCAACAACCAGACTATCTGAGCTGAACGATCTATATTCATTTTATAGCCAACTTATATTTTAACGTTTCTCATTTCCTTTTCATTTCATTCTTTTATTTTAAGAGAAACAGCTGAGCGATGAGTGAGCAAACTCTAATGAACAGTCCCAAGGGAAAATGTTCTCACTGTTCAGAGGCTCAGTTAAAGATTACAGTGTTGGTCTTTTTGGATTTATCACCAAAAGTTTACACTGGCATGCATGGAATACCCCCAACATGTGACTGCTATGCATGCATCGCAAGAGATGCGACGAATCAGAGCGCCGTCAATGCATCGCAGCAGCCTGCATCTCACTCTGTCCAGCAGAGCGGCCTGCGCTACAGGTTCATAAATCAGGAATGCGCGCGTGTTCCAGCTGCAGACCCGTCCAATTAATGGAGCGTTTTATGACCTTGTGACTTGTCAGGGTTCTGTTTCTTGTCTTGCCTAATTTTTGATCCTCGTTGCATTTTTCTTGCCAGAGCAAATGGAAACAGAAAGAAACACGCAGAAATTTCAGTTTGTTGTCGTCACTCTTGTTATATTTAGAAACTAAGGGCACGAACCCAAGACTATCTGATGTTAGACATCAGTTTGGTTAGTGTGAGCCTGTGGTCTGCGGTTCCGTGCATGTGAACTAACAAGCTATCATTACCTAATTAGTAAACCACTACTGACTTCTAATTTGCAATTTTTGCACGCAATATGGCATAATGCATTTCTCATAAGTCATTTTCTCTGATTAAATTGCACCGTGGCTCGCATGTTTGCAACACTTGCAATGCACCTGTAGCTCAACTGGTAAAGCATTTAGTTAGCCGTGCAAAGGTTGTGGGTTTAATTCTGAGGGAACAAACATCCAGTATATATATATATATATAGATACTTTTGGAGGCTATAAATAATAATAAAAAAATTCCAAATACATAAATATTAATGCATAAATGACTGCAACTAAAAAGTAAATTGTAACACCCAGTACACAGACACAAACTGTAACTATAATGGGAGGTTAAAGTGGTATCAGCTATCAAAAGTGGTTTTAAAAGAATCCCAGAGACTTTTATAAATCTGGATTTGTAAGTTCACACAAAGTTCAAGTCAAATTAAGTGCCAAAAGGGCCGGGCAATCCCACACCTTTCCTCCCTGTAAAACACGTGAGGAACGTTTCAAATGAGCAAAACCAGACTGCTGAACTCTTCAGCCATCAATGAGCACGTGTGATTGGTCAGAAATAGTCACATGATCATGGGCGCCTTGGAACTGACCTTTTCATGCCCCAAAGTCATTTTTCCTCGTTCTCCAGCCAAAAATGGTGCAGAAATTCAAGTGATTGTTAAACGACAAAAGCATTGAAAGCTTTGACTGTGTCATAACGTCCCTGAACACAACTTACTCACAAAGCATCGTGCTGTTATAATTTCTGACTGTAAAATAATTCTGTGATCTCTGAGCGAAAGCATAAAGGTGTGAGGAGAGTGAAAAAACGATTCTCAGGAATATAAACGGAAAGATGTCAAGATCTGCACTCGTTTTCCATTCTGGCACACAGATTTCTTCCCTCATGCGGAACAGAGTAATTTTGAGGTACTTTGCAATTCAAAAGCAATTTCTCCATTGGAATTCTTCCTTAAACACTGCCACCACAGATGCTGTATGCTAAGATATGAGCTGTCATCAAATCCTTTTAACACGGAGGACGTGGCATGAAGAACAAAATGGAGAATTGGGGACGGTCACACTTCATCATTTTTAAAAGTTATTTCACTCAGTTTAGATACAATAGATGCTGGAATTAAGTGAGGAAAGTCGCTCACTTGGCAGCCATTTTGGCGACGCCCCCAGGTTGCTATTTTCTATCTAGGCAATTGGCGTGGAATACAGCGTCTGTCTGATTTAATGAGAAAGACTGAAATCTCTAAAACTGTTTGTCAGGATTGCGTTTCAATAACATATGTTAAATCAGCAATGCAATCTGCAACAATGAGTCTATAAATTGTGCTACTGGAACCAAATCATTGGAAAGTATTTAGGCTGGTCCAGCCAATGCATCAAAAAAAAGCAATGGAGAGGACATATATCCATCTGTTTGTCTTTCTCTTCATCTGTCTGTACGTGTAACTTACAAATATCTCAACATGTTCACTTAAATATCCGCCAGGCTGGGACACAAGTGAGCTAAACAGGCCCAGCTAACACCCTTAGAATGGTTTAAGCCGTTTCAACATGCAACATAATGTTTACAATGAATTTTTGAGTCACAGTGATTTAATTAAGGCCCCAATGTTGAAATGAAACGTACATCACTGCCTGCATCTGACTGCGATTACAGAGAAAGCAAATGATCAACAGGGCATTGAGTGACACAAGGGAAACCCCGGAGCAAAGACAGGCAAGACTCCGGCAGGGAAGACAGCAAACAGAAAGATAGGAAAGGAAAACCCATGAGGTCATTGGTAAAGCCCAACAGCTTGGCAACAACATCTATTGATTGTGCCATTCAACCTTGACTGATCCCAGCCAGTCCACGCCCACTGACGAAGCCCATTGTCTCATGCTGAGCCTGTAATTAAACCAACATTGAGGCTTGATTTATTCCTACTCACACACAAAGCTGTGGTCCCCCGTTTGCCTGAAGAAATCTGTGTCTTCCACTGCACTGACCCCTACAAAGAAAACAAACCACAAAAGAGATTTCTTAACATCTCAATCGCTTCTCCTAGACAGAGAAACGCAGAGAACAAATGGAGACTTTATTATTTGAGCTGGCAGTTTGGTTTCATTGGACTTCAACAAACATAATGACACGTACCTGCAGCTTCATGTTTCAAACAGAGATGGCAGTAGAGATGCAGCATTGACATTTAAACTAAATCATTCACTGGTTTTCTTATATCTGGGGTTTAGCAATTTTTAGATACTCCATCTAATCCTAATTATCACACTTGCAGCAGTTTGTCCGTAACATCATTGACATAAATCACAACTCTTAATAAAGCACATAAACAGCAACTATATAGTAACATTCTGACACGACTGTAACCACAAAAGGTAACCACCTAGCAACCAAGAACCACACCTTAGCAACCACATAGCAACATGACAACAAACACTCAAAGCAGCTTAGCAACAGCATAGTAATGGCATGGCAACCAAGCAGAAACTCTTCCGTCGTGCCAAATGAAACAAAAATAAGGAAAGAGTCTGATATTACCACAGAACTAATTAAGACGTCTTATAAATGTCTCTCATTAGGATCACGAGGAGAACATTAAAATCTATGCATGTTTGCACAGGTCTGGGAATAATATAGATCAGAGTTTAATTTATAGAAACCTTCAGGCACTGGGCTGTAATGAGCTTCATAACCTCAAAATCAAAGCGTCACCAGGTCTGTTTATATCAGGCCACACATACGCTGTTTGTTTCTCCCTGTTTTCTGCAGGTTTTACTGTGATGGGAGAGACTGCAGACAATTTATCAAAATACAGCAGGTATGAATATGAATTATAGATGAAGTCATTATTGTGCAGGACAATAAAACTCATTTCATTTATGATGTAATTTGTCCTTGGAAAGAAAAAGTTGGATCCATGGAGCCGCTTTCACACCAGAATGTTTGCCTGAGCTGAGCTTATCTCATACCAAAAATGTTCTTAATAACTTTAGCAAAAAGTAAAATATAAAAAGACAAAGTACTGATTGAAAGAATGATTTAACATCATCAGAACTCAAATTCTCCTTCTTTCTCTGAAGTATCTGGGCACTTACTACACAAGCCCTCAGCATCACTGACAGCAGCTCAGAGCCACAGCGCTGTAACTAAAACTATACCGGTGATGAAACATCAGAGGTTTATTCTGCGGCTTCTGCCCCGTGTTTGAGGAGATGAGATGTAAACTTCTCCTCTGTGTCTCACTGAGAAGTAACGTGGAGAGTAACGTTCCTCTTAGACAGACCCCAGCGTATCTACAAGCTCTTCTGCTCCAGTTTTAAAAGATTGATGTTGTACTTTTGTGCCGGTATTTTGTAACTCACCCAGTAAAGCTGAACGTCTGTTGATAAATCTAAGCTTATACAACAGATTTAATGTTGCTGTCTTGTCTCCCTGTGTGGGTGGGTGTGTGTACCGGTTTGGCTATTCTAAACAGGGACATATTTTTTAAAAATGTCCTTAGAAATGTGGTCAAACATGTCAAACACTGATTTGTGAGGACATTTTAGGTGGTCCTCCCTTGTGAAAAAAAAAGAAAAGAAAAAAGGCTAAATCAGGTTTCATGTTAATCTGATGGTGTCAACAGGTTTTAGAGTGAGGCATAAAAATCATGTATGAGATTTAAAAAATGTGAATAATGTTCTTTAATGGAAACTCTAATGTGTTATCACTCTAAAAGAGTTTTTTTGCATTTGAAGCCATAAAACAAAAGCACATTATTGTTTTTTGTCATTTCCCCCTTAAAACAAACAGCAACAATCTGGCCAAAACCAGCTTCACTCATTACTCAGTAAGACCAGCATTGACTCGTGCTGAAATTACAGAAATCTCCCTTCAACAGTGTCTGCAGTATCCAATAAAAACCTGCACTGAGGCGCTTTAGTTATCCTGATCAGTAGATCCCAGGTTAATCTCTCACTGAAAGTCAGTGACATTTTTAAAGCCGCTCTCTGCAAAACCCCCGCGCTCTCAGAGATCCTGTTACAGCGTTTGACATTTCCGCAGTGTTTGAAACGATGTGTTTCACCTCCAGTGTGCAATTCTGTGGAACCTGAGCTCACGTTCCTCTCCTGACCATCGCTCTCCGTGTGGGGAGAACGCTTGGGCTGACGCAGTCCTGCCTGTCACTTTTTTTGGGAGCTGACATTTTAAGAGTGCTGAAAACTGAGCTTTTTTTGTCCAAGGGATGTGCGATAACCACGTCCAGTCCTCGCTGCTTCTGCCAACAGCTGCTATTAAGAGCGATGAGTCACTTATAGGTTTGACGTTATTGAAGTTTGACCTTTTTTGTATGTCTGATGTCACACATCTGATCAACTTTAATTAGTGAGGGCGGGTGACGCTCACATAAACTAAACTTGAAGTGAAGCAGACGCTCTGATCAAATGCTTTAATTTTGGGGAGAACTGTCTCTTTAAGGAGAGACGTGTCTATCTCAAGCACACACAGACTGGTTAAAGTTTAGACAAGTTATAAGTCTGACATTATCATGAGTTCTTATGTCAACCAGCCAGCAACAGTCAATTAGAGAGAAGAGATTATGAGATTAAATACGTATGATTTGCAGATAAGCTGCTGTTCATTTTATGACAACAAATAAAGCATTGAACAGCATGAAAAAGCATTTGAGCAGTTTCCTAATAACCAAACAACAATGTTAATAAAACATTTAAAAAACGGATGTTTGTAGTTACTCAACAGAAACATTAGGGAAACGTTCTTACAACCTTAAAATGTTACCTGGATGTAGCTTAGCTCAAAACGTCATCACATCTGTTTTTAAGATGATGATTTTCAGTGCTGGAATGCAGTAAAATCATTTTAAAAATTCCTTTTTTAAAAAGAAATAAAAAACAGTCATAAAGCACTTGATATAATTGTAGCTGATATGAATGTACCTCAGCTCACCGTATTTCAGTAAGTAAAAATACTTTGTGATTAAAATAATATGGATCATTTATTTCAGCGACTTGGATTTCTGACCTCAAGTGACAGTTGGTCAGAGACAAATAAAATGTGCAAATGATAAAAGATTAATGTGGGCCGATTTCTGAAGGACTTCAGTACTTTTCCATTGATGTGTCTGAATGGAATGCATGGGTTCGCGTTCAGCTCTCAGCAGGTTCAGTACATGTCAGTATCATTTAGTGAAGTTATGACTATGAGCTTCAGTGAATCCAGCCTGTGAGGCCACAGAGACTCTCGTAATTATATTTTTAATGAGTGTAATTTAACTGAGCACTAAACAGAACTCAACGCAACTGAACACACTTCCTTACATTCAAACGGCTGTTCCCACACTGAATCAGCTAACAATTTTAGGTTGTAGGAACGTTATACTAACATTTTCATTAAGTAAAAACAACATTAAATGATTGTTCACATCAACAGCTTAAGAACAATGTCTGAGATACAGGAAATTTAATGTTAAAAAATATTTTTAAAGCTACTGCAAGATGTTTCTGAGAGAACTTACAGAGGCCAATGTTTTAAGAACGTTCTCTGTTAGCTGCAATTGTAATCATTTACTTACTGAAAAGCACAGAAGCATGTTTGTTTTGTAGCAGCTGTAAACACAACAACTGGATCTCACAGTCATGTCTGGAGGCCGAGCCCTGGAGACGGTTCAGGTGTTCTGCCCATCGTCTGATGGCAACCAATGTGAACATAAATCAAGAACCGTTTAATGTTAAACATAGAAGAACACGTCTCTTCAGACGTCCAGCACAAACCTAAATGTGTCAGAACTTCTATACGAGGCCAGATGGCTAAAGTTTGACTGTTCATCTGTTTGCTCAGTGACCTCATCCTGAAATGAATAATTGATGCTGAAGGTGGGGAGCGATACCAAAGACAGATTATCTCTCTTTTAAAGGCTTCACCCAGTTTGAACTCTCTCTCTCTTTCTGTTTTTCTCAACAGCAGAATGGAGACGAGATTTTAGAGGCATATTCCTTCACCATCAGCGTTATATAACATCTTTTAGACGTTTTGTTTTTAATATTTTAGAACCTGGTGTTCTGGAGTCTTCAGACATCGCCAGAACTTTTGATAAGTGCATCTAAACTTCAATATGCACAACTCTAAAGAATCAAAAGTTTGTTTGGTAACATTTTTGTTCCACTAACTACATAAGACTAAGACACATCTGATAACTTTATCCAAACCATCTACTAATGTTATTGCAGGTACTTTTAAATAACCTGAGAGAACCTTTACAGAACATTAGCCCTGTTAGTCTAAAAAACTCCCCAAACAATGTATTGTTTTGTTCTTCAGGCAAAAAGTCTTTTTAACCTAGAAGTATTTCAGTTTAACACAGTGACGGTCACGCCAAAGAACAGCCATTTTTTTCCAATAAAACACTATAAAGCCACAAAGGTCTTTGTGTTACAAAGACACATTGCAACTCTCTGTCAGCGTGTGTGAACATGCCTGCGACTCAATCTGTAATTAAACACTGACAGAAACGACTTTCACGCATCAACAGATTCATCTGACATTTCTGCAGTACTGCATGCGGACACTCACAACATCATACGACGCACAAACGCTCAAGTACTAATTCAAGTACTAATACATAAAAGCTAAACACACAGCAGTTTGGTTAAATACATCTGCCAAATGCATAAACGTAACATTAGCCCAGCAAAAGCCTAAGACCTCAGATTTTTTTAGATTTAATGTTTTTATGAATATGAGTTTTAATTCCATCAGCATATAATAAGATCAAGAACCGCATTAGCACACTGTGTACCCGCTGGAAATTGACGTTTCAGCTGCACGAATCTTTCTCTTTCTATCAATACTGCGATCCGTTATGATTATAACACGCTTTCTCTGCCTGCGTCAGACGCCTATTTAACCGTAGTTGCAATCCATGCGAGCGTGCTATTACTGTCAGACCCCGCGCGGTTCTGCCAGGCGATGTGGCCTGGTTACGCTGTGTTCTGGCAGGGTGCTGTGAAGCTGCAGGTGTCAGCGATGGTTCCAGACTCTGGGTTTGATCAGTGCACCCAGGGCCACATAAATATGCTGGCACTACGGTCGCGCCTGGAGCGCAGGCATTGTCTGCGGGCGGGGAACGGACACAATGGCGCAGCAGGCCGAGGGCTGGAGAAAGGCTGTGAATGCAGCTGCAGAAATGCCTCTCCAGGGGCAAATACAGCCTCAATGGCACCCCAGCTAACAATTTTAGGTTGTGAGAACGTTTCCAAAACATTTCCATTAGGTAAAAAAAGTTAAAAAGGTTGTTTTTAAAATTTTAAGAACCTTTAAACTTAAGAACTAGATTGCATTAGCTTTGTTGTTTGGTTAAAAGAATGTTAAACAAACGTTTTTATCCTGTAACGTTTTCTAAAACATTCCACTAAGTATTTAAAAATAACATTTTATTTAAAAAATATGTATGAAATATAACCTTAAATGTTTGACTAACGTTACTGCAAGAATGTTTATGATAATTGAGAGAACTCTGAGAGCGACACATCGCAGCATTTCAGAGTTTATGAGACCAAACAGACGGGGAAATGAATACATATTTTAAAAGAACACAACCCTACTTTCAGCCCTTCGTCCGGGAAGATGGAGCAGCGTGCCAGTGTGAGTGAGCGCTCCATCCATCCAGGAGATAAATCACATTGTGTGCGTGCAGCAGCCAAACTTTAGCAGAAAGTGCTGCGCACGATTCCCCTGCAGGCGGCTTCCATAAATGGGCACATCAGTGAGATAGTATGATGTCATCTCTCTGCAGTCAGTTCGGCTCTCCTGCTGTCGGGAATGTGTGCCCTTTGTGTCCATGCACTTCACTGCATCTCCATGCATTACCTCATCCAAACACTCAAGACCACCCCAACCCCCCGGCCGCTATCTTCCTTTCTTTTAGGTAAGTCAACACGACCAGGCGCACCTGAAAATGATATTAACCTTATTACACGCCACTTAGGAATACTCGCCTCCGATTGGTCAATCGCTGCATTCTGCGGTCTAAACTGTCCAATTAACTTCTGTCCCTGGCAACCGTATATTGCCAGTCTCACTCTGTGGTCTCTTTCTGCTCACATCATGAAATAATTTCATCTCAAATCAATATTTCATGGCCATTATTTTTTTTAGTTGGTAAGTAGCAGTATAACACACAGGCTAGAGTAACATCAGCCTGTAATTATCAACATAAAAAATAAATAAACCTTCCTGTCGGTCTTTCAATTCCTCCCCAACAAAGGCCCAACTGCACCGAGACGTTAGTTAACTGTCATGAATCTTTTAACGGCTGATTGTGTTAAACTTTAACTCATTATGTGCCAGTTTCCCTTTCTGTATCATGGTGGTTATTAGTTCATTTTGAAGCACAAAGTAGATCAGTTTATAAACAGTTAAAGATATATATGCTTATAAACTATAAACTCTGCAGGAACAAAATGTGGTCCGGCAACGCTGACACAGTATTTTACCACTAAAATTCTGGCAACCGCAGCTGGCAGGTTTTTTTACAATAAATTTAACAGGATTTTTCTTTACAGTGTACAGCAGTCACACCCGAGTCTCGCTTGTCTCCGTTCATTAGCCCTGAAGAGCTCGAACAGAAATGGCAGAGACAGGAGAGGTCTCACTTCCTACAGCCTGATCCAGGAGTAATAAGAGTGAGGCTGTGAAAGGTCTGCTGGGTTTTTGCAGATAATGAGAATGTAGATTCGGAGCGCTCTGGAAGCCACAGCGAACCTTGTAAATCAAACTTTAATTTCCACTCCGCTCCCATCGGATCTATCAGCGCGGCAGGATTACTCATGCTCCTGATGTGGATTCACATTTGTTAGAGCTGCAGTCCTTGTGAATTTGGTGTTTTCAAATCCAACAGCCCAGAAAAAAACACAAATAAGTCCAGATTTCTCCAAGAAACCCTAATTCAAAAATCTCCAAACAGCTACCCTGCTAACGTTAGCACTTTTTGTTGCTAAAAGAAAACGTTAAAGAAACATTCTTGCAAGCTGAAAATGTTCATTATGTGAGCCTGGTATTCTCTCTCTCTCTCTCTTACAGCTCTATAAGAATGTTAAGACATTCATCATGGCTACACCAAAACTGCACGTTTACTAACTTAACCTGAAACTGACAGAAACTGTTTCAGTCCAAAGACTTACTGCTGATAAAACCTGCCCTCCACCTGTAATCACACACCTGACATGTTTGTTTAAGACCCAGTGTCAGGTCTCTGTATGCGAGAGCTCCAAACATCTACTGACATCGTCTGCCAACACAAATAGTGTGAACTCATCTGTCAGACTCTGTCATCTCGTACTGCGAGCAATATTTCATTCATAATGTCTGTTGTATAAAGAGACATGTTGTAAAATCAAATGATACAAACACATTTCAGAGTGATGACTGAAAAACGTTCTTCGTTTTAATAACATTGACAAATGCGAGCTTATAAATGGACGGTTATGACTCTAAACTCTGACTGGCTGACAGCTTTAGCAAAAGGCTGATATACACACACACACTTACTTGATTTAATATTCTACAATAACGCATGACTGCAACAAGTGGCAATACAGGGAAACCACACAATGATCAGAAATTAGTCAGTTCCTAACAAACAGTCACAGTATAGAGCTACTATAGGAGCTGGGAGGAATTGTTATTCAAGCAAATCTTATTACTTTCAGAAACGGAGACCTCAACATCCTTGGAGATCTTCTGCGTTTTCTATGGTTTCTCAGACCCAGGTATGTGTGCACATCATCTTCAGATGTCTTGTGAGATGTTTGCAGGGTTTGGGCAGCGCTGATGTTGCTCTCAGTTTATGTGAAGTTTGGAGAAAATGAAGGACTCATCTTTTAATGACGCAGCACCAGATCCTCAGTGAGCCGTACAGACTCCTGTCAGAGAGAAAACCTCTTCACCTCTTCACCTTAAGGCAAGCAGAGCGAAAGACAGAGAGTAAAACACTGTGTTCTCAACAACATACTGTCAATATAAAACATTATATTTTGGTCACATGACAAACTAGGACAACTACATTAAAACCGTAGCTAAGTTACTTGTTATTTAAAATATTTAAACCACCTTTCAGAAATTCATGTGGAAATCTCTTCTGAAACTCTGAGGAGACACATTTGAGATCCTGGAAGAAACATGAAAAGGTTTTAACAAAATCAACGTCCATTTAATTTCAATGCTGTCCAAGAAAAACTGGGTAAAAACTGGAGAGAAATCCGAGATTTTAAAGTGATCTCATTTTTTTTCCATTTGCTCTTTAATGTACCTTGAGTTTTAAGTCTTTCAGCCCAGTAATTTTCTGCATTATCAGGCCGGTTTTAAGCATAATTCTCCTCTCCTCTCCTTCCATAAGCTCTTTAAGATCCGACCTCAGAACAGCTAATCATGGAATGACAGAACATGTTTGCTGCTCCATATTTCAGCAGGGATAAAGTCTGCCTTCCATAAACACTCTGAAGTCGTTTCACTGACAGTGTATAGCACTGCTAATAACATATGGAGCCTGTTTTTTCCTACCTAATTTGTTCAGGATGAGCTGTGTTCCACCTACAGGGAGGAAATTTTAACATTGCTTCCGTTGTTTGTTGTGTTTGGCCGCCATGAAAAATGCCGGCCTGTAAAGATTTCACCAGTCTAAACACACTGTCCTGGGTCATGCTAGTTTTGGATGAACCATTTCACATGAACCAGTGAATGTTTAACAGCCAACAGGAGCTTAGAATGGATTTCAAATGACCTTATGTATGAATGACTGGGGCTTAAAATGAAAGCTAAGACATTGCCAAAAGTGTTTTTGTTGTTTTCATTCGCTCACATGTCACATTAAGCAAAATTCTTTCCTTAAAATGTAATTTACATTTTGTTGCTTTACATTAGAGCTAACAAAGAACGTTCCCCAAACATTAGCCAACATGCTCTCATAAAGTTCTCTTAATGGTTAAAAATGTTCCTGCAGTAAAGTTGCTATAACTTATTTAACGTTACACATCATACATTTCAAAAACGTTATTCTTAAGTTGTTAGTAGAACATTTTGCATAATGTAAAAATATTTTGATATATATAGTTATGTTCCAAGTTTCAGCCATATAGCTGCTTGAAACTGAGGCCGTAGCTCCTCACAGCTGCATGGATTAACTGCTTTAATACATCTGCAAATAAAAGGTTTGAGCTTTGTTAAGAATCACATCACTGACCACAACACTGACCACCACACACAAATATCTGTGTCTCTATAATCACAGGCCACTCAAATGGATTAGAAATATAAGGAGATTTCAGGGACGTTTGTGGATTTTGGCCAATAATGGAAGGAAAAATAATGGAAGTGTGTGACTGTGTCTAAAAGTGGATTAATTTCTTGTTTTATCAGATCTTGCGGTAAACCCATATTTTTAAAAAGCAAATAAAGACTAAAAGACCAAAGAGCAGATTCATGTATGTGTGAAAAAACATATTTAAACTTTTATTTATTTTCTGTTTCAACAATGTGTGTGATGTGTTTTGGACCGAATATAACTAATTATTCCAAAAAATGTTAAAATACAATATCAAAACTTCTGGACATTTATTTTACAAGTTTTATCCAACATTTTCTGCTTCACATGGATGGTGGAAAATGTTTGTTTTGTTTTAAATTGTTATTTCAATTCGAATTTTGCCTCAGAAGTATTTTGTGCATAGCTGAAGTTTATAAAACATTTTCCAACATCATCAAACAAAGTTAGAGTGTTAAAATGATGGCACCACACAAAACGCAGATCGAATAAACTAACCAATGAACGGCAGCAGAGCTCAGCCAAGACAGACAGTGTGTCTCACACACGGCCTTACACAAGAA
Organism: Yasuhikotakia modesta; assembly: GCA_036877545.1. Lineage (NCBI taxonomy): Eukaryota > Metazoa > Chordata > Actinopteri > Cypriniformes > Botiidae > Yasuhikotakia > Yasuhikotakia modesta. The sequence continues at coordinate 15,511 of JBAJNP010010590.1, forward strand.
TGCAAACACATAAAACTAATCAATTCAATAGGGAACGTTCTAAGAATGTTGGCTAATGTTCTTTCAAAAGTTCTTTCAAAGTTTCAATTTTTTATGTTAGATAGGTTCAATTTTTAACGTTTTTTTGTCTGCAAACCATTTATTCATTAATTCACTCTATGAACAGAGATCACTGAATCTATGGGCCACAATTCTTGTCTCCATCAATTAAACTACAACTTATTTCACAAGCAGACTCAGTCCTCAGACATCACTCAACTCACCGCAGTGCGACTTCTTTAACTAGCGATGTAACTAGCAGCTTAACCAGCGTTTAGGGCTCCAGTTATTCAGCAGGTTGCAGGAGCGTGAGGACAGGCACCGGGATCTTCTGAAGTTCTCAGCAGAACTGAGGATGACCTCAGCCCAGTGCTGGAACAACACACACACCCTTCTCCTGAAACTGAAGGAGTACAAACAGCGTACAGTCAATATTTCACATGAACATCTCAAGCCAAAGATCTCAGCGCCTGTGACTGAAAAAAGCTGCCGTCAGAGTCACACCGCCTGAAAAAGAACAATATCATCCACAGACAATCGTCTTTGTTTCTTCTGGAATTTCTCTGGAAAGATGTACAGTAAGTGCAGTACAGGTGAGTCTGCAGCATGAATACTAACAGGAGTAAAA
>JBAJNP010010591.1:0-16175 GCA_036877545.1 Yasuhikotakia modesta
TCACAGATACACACACACATATACACTGATACACTAATACACACACACACTGATATACACGCAGACTCAGATACACACACAGATGACAGGTAATAACACACACGATCAGTTTGTTTGTGTAGGTACATGTCTTTTAACTGCAGTTCTGCTCCTGTAGAATGACGGCAGACTGAGGTTCAGTAAGCAGTCTGTGGTCTATAAAAACAGTAAGACAGGAAAGGTGGACAATATTCCAGCCCCCGAAATCTCTGTGGCCGAGTGGCGTCGGGTCTGTCTGGGTCACGGGATCAAACTGGCCACCAGCACTGGACACGTCTACAAATATGACGGCTTCAAAGACACAGTGAGTGTGATGATGAGAAGCTGTAGTTCTTAAACACGGACCTCACTGATGGATGTAAGAGATGGAGAAAATGGAGAATTATTGTTTTTCTCTGTACATCTTTCCAGGATTTTGAGAGAATTTCCTCATTTTTTAAAGCAAACTACAAGGTGGATCTGACAGAGAAGGATATGTGTGTGAAAGGCTGGAATTGGGGTACAGCTAAATTTACAGGTAACTGGGCTGCGCTTTACTGTAATTACTGATTATTCAAAGTGTGTGTGTGTATAATTCTGTGTGTGTGTTTGTGTATATAATTCCATGTGTGTGTGTTTGCTCAGGGCCGCTGCTGTCGTTTGACGTGAGTGACAGTCCCGTGTTTGAAATCCCTCTGACCAGCGTATCTCAGTGCGCAACAGGAAAGAATGAAGTAACATTAGAGTTTCATCAGAATGATGATGCAGAGGTGTCGCTCATGGAGGTCCGGTTCTACGTCCCACCCACCACTGGAGACGACGGCTCTGATCCGGTGGAGGTATGTTTGTGTGTGTCTGTGTGCTTTAAACTTCAGTTCATACTGATAATCTCTCTCTCTCTCTCAGGCGTTTGCTCAGAACATCCTGTCGAAGGCAGATGTTATCCAGGCCACTGGAGATGCTGTGTGTGTGTTTAAAGAGCTTCAGTGTCTCACACCCAGAGGAAGGTATGAACACTTCATCTGTCTCACTGAGATCTCAACACAAACCACACGACACGAATGTTGTTTCAGTCTCACTGAGTTACTAACCAGTTAGACGTAGATGATGTTTAATGAGTGTATGTGGAGGATGTTACAGGATGTCTGACTGGAGTTAGTGTCTGTTATGCAGGTATGATATCCGCATCTACCCCACGTTCCTGCACCTGCATGGTAAGACGTTTGACTACAAGATCCCGTACACCACCGTCCTGAGACTCTTCTTGCTACCACACAAAGACCAGAGACAGATGTTCTTTGTGGTGAGCGTGTGAGATTCTGTCTCAGTGGTTTAATGGTGCTGCTGGTTTAAAGAAGTTTGTGTGTCTTCATGAATCTGTGCTGTTTTTGTGTGTACAGATCAGTCTGGACCCGCCTATCAAACAGGGTCAGACACGTTATCACTTCCTCATCCTCCTCTTCTCTAAAGATGAAGATGTCAGCCTGACCCTCAACATGAGCGAGGATGAGGTGGAGAAGCGTTTTGAGGGAAAGCTGAGTAAGAACATGTCTGGTCCTCTCTATGAGACGGTCAGTCGAGTCATGAAGGCTCTGGTTAACAGGAAGATCACAGTGCCTGGAAACTTCAAGGGGTAAATCCACACACACACAGTCTCTCTCTCTCACATACTCACACACTCTCACACACACACACACGCTGTAGAAAAGAGAATAAAGGTGTGTTTGTGTTTGTGGTCAGTCACTCGGGGTCTCACTGCATCACGTGTGCGTATAAGGCGAGCTCAGGTCTGCTGTATCCGCTGGAGAGAGGATTCATCTATGTGCACAAGCCTCCGGTTCACCTGCGCTTTGAGGAGATCTCCTGTGTCAACTTCGCTCGAGGGACCACCACCACCCGCTCCTTTGACTTTGAAATAGAGACCAAACAGAACAACCAGTACACCTTCAGCAACATTGAGAGGTAAACTACGTTCACAGGTCTATGTTCCCTCAATCCCCTGCACTGTAAGTGAGTTTTAAATTAACACCCTCCACCTTCATAATAAAGAACGTTCTACTGCTCACCAGATCTCTCATGTGAGCGTCTCGCTCTCATCTGTTCTGTTACACAGGGAAGAATACGGGAAACTTTTTGACTTTGTTAATGCGAAGAAACTGAACATCAAGAACAGAGGATTTAAAGAGGTATGAGTTGGCTGTGAGCGGCACACTGATGCATTGACAGACATGCAGAATTGAGACACTGAAATTTGTACAACATTTGTATGAGTCATGTGACAGGAAACAAGTGTTAACATTGTCTGCAGAGAACATTCTTTAATTTATTGGCTAAAAAAGCACATTTAACAACAACAAGCTTAGAAATAATGTTATAATAATTGCAGTCACACGTTGCATCTGACATGTTTAATCTCATGGTGCATCTGCAGGGCATGAAGGGCGCAGACGGATACAGCGACTCTGATGAAGACACTCACGACGCTTACCTGGAGAGAATGAAACAAGAGGGCAAGATCAGAGAGGAGGCAGACGACAGCGACCAATCAGAGGGCGACAGCGGTAACGGACGCGCTGCAGCGTGACGTCATCACCAGTTATTAACACTTACAGTGGTTACAGTGAATCACACGTGTGTCTCTCTTCAGATGAGTCTTTCAACCCTGGAGAGGAGATGGATGAAGTGGCTGAAGAGTGAGTTTGATCATGAGCTCCAAACGATGTTTGGTTCTCAGCTAGAAGGACAAACATCTTCAGAACTTTATGAAGACATTACAGGAGCTTCATAAAGATGCTTTGGGCAATTATTCAGGCGTTTTATGATGAGAGAAAACTTGTTCTTGTGTTGGAAAAGCTTCCTGTCTAACAGCGTGATGTTTGTGTGCAGGTACGACAGTAACGCCTCAGAGAGTGACAGTGAGGCAGAGGATGGAGACAGTGAGGATGAAGGCAAGAAGAAGAAGAAAAAAGTGGAAAAGAAAGAGAAACCCAAGAAAGTGGTGAAGGAGAAGAAAGAGAGAAAGCCACGTAAAGAGGTTTGTGCCTCATAAGAGTTAACATGTTTTTTAAACTACACAGGGAGAATCACAACCTCAACAGCGCAGGTCCAGTGATGTTCCATGTGCTGGTTTGTAATTGAAGCTGATAGTTTTGAAGGGAATCGGTCAAACAGGAAGTTCAGGCTGAGACGAGGCGCTGCAGAATAAAAACGTTAGATGTTATAATCTGTGTCTGTGTGTTACAACAGAAGAAGGTGAAGGACGCAGGAGCTCCAAAGAGACCCATGAGCGCTTACATGCTGTGGCTCAACAGCAACAGAGAGCGAATCAAGAGTGAGAATCCTGGAATATCTGTGACTGAGATCTCCAAGAAAGCTGGAGAGATGTGGAAACAACTGACCAGAGACCGCAAAGAGGCCAGTGACATTCACATGCAGCATTACACTGAGCTTTCATTTCACATTAACTCCGCTGTCACTGGGGTGATGTCATGCATTTAGTTACCATCAAGTGCGGTATTTGATTTGAACACGTGAGATGCTGATTTGATTTACAGAGTAAAATGATTTATAGTGTTTGATCTGCCTCACAGGAGTGGGACAGGAAAGCAGAAGAGGCCAAAAAACAATATGAGAAAGCCATGAAAGAGTATAAAGAGAGAGGAGGAGCATCTGCTGTCACTCAGTGAGTGAACACAACACACGCAAGTGTCTTACCAGAGACCTACTGTATATGTCTGAATATGTGATCCTAAAACACACATTATGTTGACATGATCCTCATACTGGTGTTTTCAGAGAGAAGAAGAAGAAAGGAGGGAAGGTAGAAGCTAAGAAGAGTGGAGGAGAAAAGGAGAGAAAGAAGGATGGTGGGAACGAGAGCTTTAAGAGTAAAGAGTTCATCTCCAGCGAGGAGAGCTCGTCTGAATCTGAACACGGCAAAGGCAGCAAACGCAAGGTGTGTGTGAGATGCCTTCAACACATTCTCCATAAACATCCTCCTTCTGTCACGGCTCTTACGTCTCTGTCCAGTCATGTGACCTGTGATGTCTTTGAGCATTGTTGATGTCAAACAGAACTGCACCTTTGATTTACCCATCTCTCTTCTTCAGGCTTCTGATGATGAGGATGAAGAGGAAGATGTTTCTACTCCCCCCAGCTCAGAGGAGGGGTCAGGATCTGACTGATGTGATACTGCAGCACATTTTCACATGATCTCAGGTTACACAACAAATCTAACGTGATGTTATCTGGACCAACACACTCTCTCTCTCTGCATCTTCAAGCACATTTTCCCACCTGAGAGTGAGCAAAAACACGGGTAACAGTTTTCCTGCAGAGGGGAACACTTCTAAAGCTCTGAGTTTTTTCCAGGTTTGATAGACAGACATTATTCAGGGAACTGTGCTTTACAACTGCTTGTAGACGCTTTTTACTGACTTTACTGTGGGGTTTTTTTATAGTTTAGAGAAACTGCACTTCACAAAATGTCTTGTTTTGATGATTTTGTACTTTATGGTATCAAGATGTTAAACAAGAATTGCAATAAAAATGTAGAATGATTTAATGTGTGTGTGTGTGTGTTTTATCAAATCAGTAACACACATGCATTTAAAGTGTTAAGCTATAAGTTATTCTGGAGGATTTAAAGTTCAAATGTTCAGCAAATAAAAGCAGTTTTTATTACTTTAATGAACGCTTCCATACAGAAGTTTTAAAACAAACCTTTATTAAATCAGTTTTATTGGTAAGATCACGAGTAGCTCTTCCTGTTGGTGTTTTTCATATAAACAGTCTTTTCTCTGGTGTCTTTTGCTCTTCCTGTGATGTTTCCTGGGTTTACATGAAAACATGAAGCGCTGAGTGATTGTGGAGAGAATGTCAGATTTTATCTGAGCTTAGTGTTTTTATTGTGGGTCTGAATTGATTGCAGTGGTAGTGACGGCATGTCAAAGGTACGATTGGTGGAGTTTAGAGTGTATAAAGACTTCATTTCTACCCTGAGATGAAGAAAATGATGGTTCCAGTTAAAATGATGTGTAACTGCATCACTGTGAGGAACCTTTTTTAAGAAACTTAATTTTTAAAGGTGTAACTCTTTCAAAAGTTAAAATGACACGTAACTGTTTACGCACCGTTTATATTTACTGTTTATATTTATGTGAGATTTCTCTCATACGAGGCTAAACAGGGACGAGCTAATGGGCTATTAAGGAAATGGAGAGTCGGGGTCCCCAGGGCCAGGCAGAGGAAGAGGCAGAACAAGAGGAAGAACATTGACTTAAAGAACTTCAGACATTCTGTAACAACAGAAGTTTCCTCACACTGGTTTACCTGCAGAGCTGGTTGTTTTTGGCTCAAGCGTGTCGCATCTACAATGACGTCCAGATTCGTGGGACTCATCACAGATTTTTTCCTCTATGAAACGACTAAATCGGTTGTGGTGAGGAGCTGGTCTGTGGGAATCATCAACCGCCTCGCTCAGCTTCTGATTCTGTTGTACTTCATCTGGTAAGAGCTGCTGTGTGACTGACCGTCAGATCATCAGAACTCAGTATCAGTAACTGCTGTAAAGGGCTTTAACCTGTGTGTGTTAGTATTAATGTTACTGTATATCATGTTTAAATGGTTTATATTTGTTATGTGACATCAAATGTCATTGGTGTGTGTGTGTCCAGCTGGGTGTTTGTGCATGAGAAAGCGTATCAGGATCAGGATGCAGGGATAGAATCTGCAGTCATGACTAAAGTCAAAGGTTTGGGCCTCATGAACAACCAAGTGATGGATGTAGCAGATTATGTTTCTCCAGCACAGGTCTGCAGATGTACATTTAAATGATGAGAAGAGACTCTCCTCTCTCTCTCTCTCGTGGTAAATGTCTCACAGTTTCTCTGTTTTCAGGGCTCATCTACGTTTTGTATAATCACCAGAATGATCCTCACAGCCAATCAGACGCAAGGATTTTGCCCTGAGGTGAAAGCACCCTGATCTTTTAATATATACTGCAAATATACTTACTTGTATAATGCTGAGAATTAGTTCAGTCACAAATGAAAATGCTGGTATTATTATACAATTATTATGTCTGACTGGTAACATTTATTTATGATGCAGACATTTCTGCGTCTCTGCAGGGAAAGTAATGTCAGGAAGTACATAATGACAGAACTGGGTTTTTTACTTGTTTTTACATCTTTTTCTTTCTGTCAGAATGATGAAAAATTCTTCTGCAAGACTGACAAGGACTGCAACAACATAAACTCACATTTGGGCAATGGTAAGAGTCTCTCTCTCTCTCTCTCTCTCTCTCTCTTTAAGTTTAAGTTGTTTTGGTGTGTGTGTGTGTTTCACAGGTATTGTAACCGGCAGATGTCTGAAGAGCATCTCTGGTGTGAATGACACTGGAGGACGGTGTGAAATTCAAGGCTGGTGTCCTGCAGAGAACGATGAAGTTAAAGCGTAAGAATCACTAATGTTACAGCGGACGCTTTATTCCGTCTCACAGTTTTCCTGAGTTTAAATGAAGTGAATCTGCTTGCTGTCAGAAAACCCATGATTGAGGTTGAAAACTTCACTGTCTTCATAAAGATCAGCATCCGCTTCCCCCGCTTTAATGTCACCAGGTCCGTTTCTTTTGCTCAATGATGAAAAGATTAAAAGATTGAATCCTTGAATTTGGATTTTTTTGCCGAACGATTGATTTCTGTTTCCTGTTTCTCTGACTTCGCAGGGGAAATTTTCCACCCACTATAAACCAGTCATACATCCAGAGCTGTAATTATGAGCCGGACCAGCATCGGTTCTGTCCCATCTTCAGAGTGGGAGACATTCTGAAACACATCAATCAAACCAGTATCACCAGAACTGTGAGTCTAAATCTGCTTCCTATCCTGTTCAGAGAAACCTGCAGCTGTTATGTGTGCTGCTGGACCAACACATCCTTATACAGGAAAATCATCACCATTAGTATGAAGTCACCAACGTGTGTGTGTGTATCTGTGTGTGTTTCTGTGTGTGTGTGTGTGTGTGTGTGTGTGTATCTGTGTGTGTGTGTTTCTGTATCTGTATCTGTGATTGTGTGCATCTGTGTGTGTGTGTTTCTGTGTGTGTGTGTGTGTGTGTGTATCTGTGTGTGTGTGTTTCTGTATCTGTATCTGTGATTGTGTACATCTGTGTGTGTGTGTTTCTGTGTGTGTGTGTATCTGTGTGTGTTTCTGTATCTGTATCTGAGATTGTGTGCATCTGTGTGTGTGATTGTGTGCACTGTGTGTATGTATCTGTGTGTGTATCTGTGTGTGTGTATTTCTGTATCTGTATCTGTGATTGTGTGCATCTGTGTGTGTGTGTGTATCTGTGTGTGTGTGTATCTGTGTGTATCTGTGTGTGTGTATCTGTGTGTGTTTCTGTATCTGTATCTGTGATTGTGTGCATCTGTGTGTGTGTGTTTCTGTGTGTGTGTGTATCTGTGTGTGTTTCTGTATCTGTGATTGTGTGCATCTGTGTGTGTGATTGTGTGCACTGTGTGTATGTATCTGTGTGTGTATCTGTGTGTGTGTATTTCTGTATCTGTATCTGTATCTGTGATTGTGTGCATCTGTGTGTGTGATTGTGTGCACTGTGTGTATGTATCTGTGTGTGTATCTGTGTGTATTTCTGTATCTGTATCTGTGATTGTGTGCATCTGTGTGTGTGTGTGTATCTGTGTGTGTGTGTGTGTGTGTATCTGTGTGTGTTTCTGTATCTGTATCTGTGATTGTGTGCATCTGTGTGTCAGGGAGGGGAGGTTGGGATTAATATAGTCTGGAAGTGTAATCTGGATTATTCTGAGGACCAGTGTAACCCTCAGTACCAAATAACACGACTGGATGGTGTGTTTGAGCGCAGCAGAGTCTCTAAAGGATTTAACTTCAGGTGACATGTTCTTATGTTTCTCTGTATTCCACATTTTCTCTTTTTCTGCGACTGCTTCATTATTTTAATTTTGCTTTCAGGTTTGCTAAATACTACAGATCTCCTGATGGGACTGAATATCGGACGCTTCATAAAGCTTACGCCATCCGCTTCCACATAATCGTGTCAGGCATTGTGAGTGTGTGTGTGTATGTTTGAGTGTGTGTGTTAATGGACTTGTACACATGCTATAATGCAGATTTGTACAGTCATTTTGTTTTTCTCTAGGCTGGAAAGTTTAGCGCTGTTCCCTTTCTGATCAGTTTTGTCACAATGATCACATCAGTGGGACTGGTAATGAGATTGTAACACACACACACAGTTGAACTGTTGCCTCTGCTGCAGTCTCAGAGGAGAAACACACATACTTGCACATCTGTTTATGTTCATACCACATGATGTCAACATGTATGTCGTGTTGTTCAGGCTACTGTGTTCTGTGACATCATCCTTCTAAACTTCCACAAAGGGGCTGACCAGTACAAAGCAAAGAAATTTGAAGAGGTGTTGTTTATTTCCAGCTTCAGTTCACTGGTTTCACTGGTTTAACTTTGTGGAGGTAAAGATTCTGGGGTAACAGAGTTTATTTTTCTCTGCTTTTCACCTGCAGGTATCAGCCAACAGCAACCTCTATAACAGCAGCCACATGTCATTTAAAACGCTGGAGAAACGTTTAAATGACTCAGGAAAGGTTTCGATTGGACAACAGGAGGGAGCGACACGATGTTAAATAATATTACTGCTAATTTATGTCTAGATTTTAAATGATTTTAATGATTTTCTGATTTTGATTCCTGTTTTGTATTTGTTTAAAAGAAATTGGTGTATCTTTCAGCCAGAATCTGTAGACATTTGTTTATGAATTTAGTAAATGACTTTGTTTGACTGCAGCTCATTATTTAGTCCATTAAGACACATCAAATATTCAGACACATCTACTTATTCTTATGATTATTGTTTCATATTTCAGAGTGATAGAGAAAACATAAAAACACACTGACGTCACTGAACTTCATGATCAAATAAATTGATGAAATATTTTAGATCCTGAAACACTTGTACTGATTACCAAGATTTATATACGCATATATGCTCAACCTTCCACCAAACAGTTCCAGTGCAATTCTGGTTCCACTTTCAGGGATGGGGCCGGTTGCAAAAAAGAGTTAAAAATGTACTTTTTACATAGGAGTTTCCTCTGGCCAATCAGCAGCCTCCTCCTCCTCATCATCCTCTGGCCAGCTGCTGGGTGGTAAGATGATCACGTCCTCAGAGAAACGAACCCAGCGGCAGTCCTCCATTCTCCTCTGACAGAAGAAACAAGTGGCAGTGTGAGATACTGACTACAACCATTATAGTTCTTGGTGTTGATGTCTGCAGCAGCTTTCACACTTTTACTGTATGTTCACTAGATCACGGTAACCTATCACGCTTTTTTTACTATTGCAGAACATCATTCAAGCATTAAATTAAAAATAATGTAACTGTATTGTGCTTCTGGGTGTCGTGTCTGTCTCTGCCACAGAAATGATTTAATATTTAGAAACATGAGTTAAATGAAAATGTCTAGCACTGATGTCTCACCTTCTTAACTGCTGTCTCCATGGATACAGAAGTATGAGAATCTTTAGGGTTGAGGGAGGTTTTGGGGTCTCCAGAGTTTGGGGTCATATAAGAGCTGCTGTGCTCCATCTGCTGGCCTTCACCTCTGTAAGTCCAGTGCTCCCGCTTACGCCTCAGAGATCCAGGAGGGTTCAAGGAACTGCCCGCCGGCTGAGAAGTGAGTGTGTAAAAACATGTCAGATCAGTGATCTCACATATCACTGAATCTTCTAAAGAGAACATCTTAGTTTAATCACTAAAAATAATAGAATTTAACAATTCCCACCAGCTTTCCAAAACCTCCATCACGACACGATTAACAGGCAAATACGGCATCTTATCCCAAATATTCCTACCTTAAGATATGAACAATCCACGAGAGGTGTGAAATCTCTCCCATCCTGAGACCAATCTGACGCTCCTAGTTGGAAATAACTCAGTTGTTGAACGCTAAACTCTGTCGCTCTCAATGAGTGTTGTTGAGAAAACTGGGTCTGTTTGTTTATTTGTTCTCTGTTGTGAGTCTGTAACTGGTTTGTACACAGTTCAGAAGTTTGGGACTGTGTAAGATTCTTGTATGTGTTGTTTTGCTTATAAACATTTGACTGGTTCTGTGTGGTGCTGTTCACTGAGAAGAAGTGAGCCCATTGTGTTCCACTGAAGATCTCTTCCATTAAATTACAAGTGCTAAAGGAGAAGAGATTGTCACTGAAAGATAAAGAGAGAGAAGTTATAAGTGAATGTTTATTAAAATGTTAACACAACATTCTTTCTCTGAGTTATGTTCTGAAATATTTGTGTAAAAGCTACAAGACAAGGTATTAAGATTATGATCAAAATCCAACATTAAACTTTAAATAAACAATCCAAAGCAAGTTAATATTTGTCTTTTGTTTCTCACATTTATTGTTTTTATTATATTTATTAACATTCTGTGGTTTCCCAGGAAACTGTAGTAAGAGCATGAATGTGATTGTTTTGTTTCATGTATCACAGCTGTGGTATGATAATTACATCTGATGCATATTGTTTTGATGTCATGTGCTGAGATGCTTCACCTCGTGTAACTCATGGCAGGTCCATCCAGCTCTGTGCTGATTAGTCCCTGGTGAACATCTAGATACTCAGTCAGTTCTGTAGTTGTGTCGGTCACATCAACAGCCCCCGATAATGAAGGAAGATTCATCTGAATTAAGACACAACAAGATAATAATAGATTTAACATTTTATGTTACAAAAGGTTCTTTGCAGCAGAAGAATCTTTGACTGAATGGTTTTCTTTCATAGCACCAGTGTGAAGAACCTTCAGAGTGTATGTAAAAATAAAGCATCATTAATCCAGTGTATAGCATTCATGTAACGTTATAACAGAAACAACACAAACACTCACTGGTACTTCTTCATTCTGTAATTGTTTCTCTCCATCATCTCTCTCTTCTGTCTCTCTGCCTCTGTGTCTCTCTCTCCATCGCTCCTTTACCCTCTCTGCCCACCTTTTAGCTTCCCCCCACTTTTTATTTGTCTTAGTTTTTTTCTGATGATCCTTCCCAACACTCCAGCTCCATGTGCCACTTTGACCTCTGACCTCTGGTGTTTCCAGCGCTGAGGGTGATGTTAACATCTGAGATAAAAGGTCAGGGGGCATTTGATAGGACTCCTCCATTGAGTCCAGCACATCCTTGTTCTCACCTGCCATAGAAAATTGTGGATTCTGCCCAAGTCTGGGCGTCCAGTCCCCTCCAGCGCAGGAAATGACATCACTGCTCCTCTCCGGGGTAAAGTGGTTGTGTTCCCCCCATATTAATGGTGTTCGTTTAGGTTTAGCAGAAGGTCCATGTTTCCTGATCCTTCTGACTGGAAGGTTTGAAACTGGTGTTGATTTACCACCAAAATGAGATGATTGTTGAGTCCACAGGCTCTCATTGTTATTCCAAATGGAGGCGTGTCTTTCCAGCTCTTTCCTGTTCTGGGATGAAGAATATCCAAATGGATAAAGTGTTGTTTCAGTTGAAGGCTTTCCTGTTTCAGCATTAAACTCCACAGACGGACGGCATGTTTGAACATCAGCGTGTGAGCCGCTGCTGAGGTGAGCGTTGAGTCGTAATCTCTGAAGCATAGATTCCAGCATCACATGATTGTTTGAGACAGGATTCGGCTCCTCCATTGATGAGTCCATATAAAACTCACAGACGGTCAGTGTCACGCAACACTGACAAAGACAGAATTACATGCCACAGATTCACACACACTAGATGCTGGTAGTTCACTCATACCAGCTGCAGGCAGAACCTCAAAACCTTTATTCCTGTGTTTCTGATGTTGTGGTGAGCTCTGATTACTGTCTGACCTTTGCTGTGATTCTGAAGTGTTTTGGAAGGAAGGGGTAAGTTGTAGAAGCATGAAGAAGTGTGTGGCACCTGGTTGGACAGGTATGACGAGTGTGTCTGCATTACACATTCTACATTTTTGTTGTTTCTTCTTATTTCCTCATTTTTGTCTTAAGATGTGGAACCTCTATCTCACGCCGCTCTGGTTAAAAGATCCAAATGTAACATCAGCTCCAGAAGTCACTGACATTCAGTTGCTAGTTTCAGCAGAGGATGATGTTTAACACTGGCGTCTGTTAGCACTGCTATCAGTACAAACATCAGTCTGTCTCATATGGGCTTGTTTCCTGTCTGTTTTCACTTCCTGTGTCATCACATCTTCTACCTGTGCATCACTGTGTGTCTGTCATTGTGTATCAGGTGGAAGTTCCTGATTTTACACTTTCTGTTCATCTCTCTGATTTCTCTGAGATCTGTTCCTGATGTTTTGTTTTTATGCTTTTGTCTGCAAACCCCCAGCAGTTATTTCTTCACCACATTTGTCTTGTCCTGTTGTTTAAAGATCTGTGTGTGTGTGTGTGCGTGTGTGTGAGTGTGTGTGTGCGTGTGTGTGTGAGTGTGTGTGCGTGTGAGTGTCTGTGTGTGTGTGTGTGAGTGTGTGTGTGCGTGAGTGTGTGTGTGCGTGTGTGTGAGTGTCTGTGTGTGTGCGTGCGTGCGTGTGTGTGTGTGTGTGTGTTTACATATGAGAGTCTCTGAGAGATGAGTGAGTGTTTATTGTGTTGTTACGTCTGTCCGCAGCACGTGTGACGTGTGATGACGCGTCCGTTCAGTCTCAACACTAGAGGGCGCCGCTCCGCGCTGCGCGTCACGTGGTGGGGCGGAAACGCTCGTGTGACGCGCGCTGGATCGCGCGGGCGCGGCCATTTGCTCTTTTTCCCGATCCGTTCATCCGCGGTGAGTGCGCGCGTCATCATCCACACGCGTCCCGGCAACGCAGGCCGCCGTTATTACCGACAGACCGACCGAGCGTCTCTGTATCGGGTGAAGGCGCTCGTAAGTCGCGCCGCCGGCGGGTGTCGGTGTTTGTTGTGTCGGGCGCGCGCGCGCTTACAGTCGCGGTAAAAGCGCTCGCAGCGTTTTCTGCGGGACTCGTTTATTCGTGATCCGTTATTACCGGCAGCGTTTGACTCGATTAACGCGTTTAAAGGTGTCGGTGAGGCCGTTTGAAGGGCCCGTGCTGGTTTTCATCAGCGCAGCCCGTTAGCATTAGCATTAGCACCGAGAGACGCTGTTCTGTTACTGGTTCTAGTTAATCTCGTGTTTCAGTAACGCGGTGTTTGTAGGAACCGTCGCGGCTGTATACGGTTCTGCATACGGTTCTGCATACGGTTCTGTATACGGTTCTGCATACGGTTCTGTATACGGTTCTGCATACGGTTCTGTATGCGGTTCTGCACGTGTGTGTTTGAGAAGCGCGAGGTGTTGTGCTGAGACTAACTGTCCCGCCATCTCTCCTGCAGCACAAAGACTCGAACCACAGCGATGGCAGAGAACGAGCCGCAGGTTCAGTTCAAGGTACGACGGACCTTCTCTGTAAACTGTTTATTAACACATTATTCCTAAACGGGGTCCACAGACAGACATGTTTCTCATTGCTCTACGAGAGACTGTATGTGTTATGAACAAACATTTACATGTGTTGTAGGTCCGACTGTATTTGCATACCGGTCACCCTTTGTAGTTATTTACCAGTTTGTAGATGTGTAACTGTTCACTGGTAATGCGAGATGTCTTTACTGGTCCACAGCTGGTTCTGGTGGGAGATGGAGGAACAGGGAAAACCACCTTTGTGAAGAGACATTTGACCGGAGAGTTTGAGAAGAAATATGTTGGTGAGTCTTGTAACATTAGAGACTTTAAAACATCAGCGGGTTCAGATGACATCTCTGTAGTTCTCACTAAAGCTCTTTCATTTTCTCCTTGTAGCCACACTTGGAGTTGAGGTTCATCCTCTGGTCTTTCACACCAACAGAGGAGCCATCAAATATAATGTGTGGGACACAGCTGGTCAGGAGAAGTTTGGAGGCCTGAGAGATGGGTATTACATTCAGGGTACATTTCTCTTTATTATTTTAGGTGGAACTGCTTTGTCTCAACTAGATACACTTTTTTTTTTTAAGAGTATTTTCTCCACTGCAGTGATGTAACCGTTCCTTCTGTTTTCAGCTCAGTGTGCGATCATCATGTTTGATGTAACTTCTCGAGTGACCTACAAAAACGTGCCCAACTGGCATCGTGACTTAGTGCGCGTGTGCGAGAACATTCCTATAGTGCTGTGCGGTAACAAGGTGGACATCAAAGACAGGAAGGTCAAAGCAAAGAGCATCGTGTTCCATCGTAAGAAGAATCTACAGGTAAATAAACGAAATGCTCCTGTTATCTGTTGAGTGTTGGAGCAATAATGACCAGTGTAAGGTTAACCTCTCTCTCTCTCTCTCAGTACTACGACATCTCAGCCAAGAGTAATTATAACTTTGAGAAGCCCTTCCTGTGGCTCGCGCGGAAGCTGATTGGTGACCCTAACCTGGAGTTTGTTGAGATGCCTGCCCTCGCCCCGCCTGAAATCGCCATGGACCCATCGCTTGCTGCACAGTACGAGCACGACCTGAAGGTGAGTGCATTGGTTTGGATGCAGCCCATAATGTTTTGATTTAAATGAATTGATGATGGTTTAACTGTGTCTGAGTCTGTGCTGATGTGGTTTGTCTGTTTAGGTGGCGTCAGAAACGGCTCTTCCAGATGAAGACGATGACCTTTAACCTGTTAGCTCTGATCTCTTACGGCAGTGTCACTGGGGTTTCCTGGTGAAAGTTACTCCCCTTCCCCTTTTACTGTAAAACTCCCAGCGCAGAATATTTTTATTTTTCAGTTTTGGATCCGTTTTGTTCAGATTTCAGTAAAATGTGTGGTTCATTTCATTGTAGACATGCTAACTGTTGTCACCGGTCACACTCGTACAGACATGCCTGCGCTTCCACACACTCGCTCAGACGTGTGTGAGAGCGTGTGCAGCGGTTCAGTGCTTGATTCTCTGTGAAGCACTTACAGAATTTCTTGAAATAAAAACATTCTCATATTCATCTTGTTTTTGTCTTTAATTGTTGTGGGCTGGGCAGTTGTTGAGGGGGAGTTTAGTCTAAGTTTTGCACAAAGTTCTTTTGGGATATGATGATAATATTACAATAAATGTCAATCTTTTGTGGATGTATTAAATTGCAAAATGTCAATTTACTTAAAGTTAAAGAACTGGGATCTTAAAATGTTTCCTTTTTCCATCAACATCAGGTTATTTGTCAAATGTTTAAATGGTTGATAGTGTATAAAATGTGGAATAGCACTGATGCGTTCATGGGCAGTGCGTGTACAGGTTGTGACGTCACACTCAGTGCTCTGGTTCGGTCAGCAGGGGGAGACAGACGCGCTGGCGGGAGGTTCATAAACGGCTGGTGGTTACCGACCTCAGAATCTCTGCCCAGGTTTCAGTGAGTTACTGGTACACAGACCAGATGTTTCTGTTTACTGCAGCGCGTTAGTCGTATTAATGTTTAATGGACACTGTTAGTTATAAGTGAAGCATGAACGATGATTTAACTCAAGCACGTGAGGTAAACGCAGCTGCGCGCATGCGCGGCAGAACCGCTCAGATTCGGAGCGATTATAAACAGAGAGAGAGAGAGAGAGAGAGAGAGATTAACACAACTGCTGCTTAATCCCCGAGCGCAGAGATTTAGAGGTTTACACAGCAGCAGCCATATTAACGGACCGGACCGGACCGACACACTGCGCGCTCCCGCCAGACTCGAACCCCGTTTATTTGTGTTCACGCCTCAGGATGAAGGACCGACTGGAGCAGCTAAAAGCGGTGAGTTCGTGAGGATGACTTTATACAGCAGGTTGTGTAAGAAACCCTCCCTGTCACTTCAGCTTCATAAGGACGATGTTAGTGTAAGTAAAGCGGTTCTGCTGCTGTGAACTATTGCGCGGGTCTGTTAATAAATACCCCACAGAGACTCAGTAATGGCAGGTATTAGATATGCTATCGCTTCTTGAGGGCTAAATAGGAAAGTACGAGCTGGTGACGTCAGCAAGGGCCTCTGGGAGAGATGGGGGGGTTGATGAGGATGTTGATCTTCATCCTCTGATCCAACATCATGTGACAGCATGTCGTTTAAAGAAATCAGCAGATCACTAACTGCACACATGTGTCACTAACTGCACACA